>JABUQX010106630.1:2500-21746 GCA_015478945.1 Trachelipus rathkii | reverse complement strand
TACTACTATACTACTACTACTACTACTACTACTACTACTACTACTACTACTACTATACTACTACTTACTACTATATACTACTACTACTACTCACTACTACTACTACTACTACTCTATATACTACTTACTACTACTACAAACCACAATTTGCAACATTTCATAACACTGATCCATAACAACATTACTTCAAACAACAATTACAACCGTCCTCCTAATTAGGCTAAATCTACTACAACTTACAATTTTAATAAAAGTAATACAACTATATCTAAATGATTTTTTACTAAATAATAAAATATAATTAATTAATAATAATATAATAATATAAATAATAATAAAATCATAATAATAATAATAATGTTTTGATAAGGATAAAGGAAAGGTTCCTTTGAAATAGGACTCCCTGGAGCGCTAAGAGAAAGAAAGGAGAATTTGGTGGGGAAGAATTTTTTCTCTTTCCTGGAGAGGATTTGGATGAAAATAGCAAAATATTAACTTTTTAATAAAATTATACTTATTTACAATGATTGTAATAGTTTTTTTTTTTATTAAATCTTACTTTTTAATGGATGGTAATAGTGTTTATTTTTTTAAATCTTACTTTTTATGTGAAAATATTATTTTTAGCTAAAGTGAATTTAAATTTGATAGGAATCTTCCTTGGTGTTGATATATTTGAATGACAACCCTGGTTTGTGTCGTTTATTTACTTTGATATTTATTATATTTAATTTTGTTCTTGTTGTTTGTGTGTTACATAGAGTATTTGATTTGTTCTGAAGAATATCAACCTCTTTAACATCCCGGTGATTATATACTATATATCAGGACTGCTAGTAGGACTACCTACATATTTATATACCGGTATATATTATATATAGTTATATATATATATATATATATATATAGTAATAAAATAATATAATAAATGTAGCATAGAAATATATGTATAATATATTATAAGTAGATATATAATTTGTATTATAAATGCTAGGTATATGATGAATCATTTAATAGGGATGATAATACGAGTGGAGGGACTGGTATCGTATAGCATAATTGACGATATAATTAGTTGAGTATTATATATTATATTTTATATATACTACTGTGAGTAAATTATATATTATATATAAATATAGCTTATAGTGTAGGAGAGAAAAAAAAATATTGTCATAATATATAATCTTAATTGTTGTCTAAAATGAAAAATATATTTATTTTATACTCACGGGCTTGCCAATGTAATGGATATGTGAGATTAGTAGTTTTATTTATGTAATAGGTATATATAGGTGTATATATATATTATATAGTATATAGTAGTAGAGGTTGGGAGGTAATGGTAGTGGGCCTGCCCCAGGTTTTATGAACGCACCATATTGACGAGAATACCACAGAGGGAGTTTCATCCCAGTCTCTAGTATATGTAGGTTAGTAATAATCACCTATATAGATATATATATTGCTGTTGATATATATAATATATATATATATATTATTATATATATATATATATATTTATATTATTTATCTTTATATATATTATATGAGCTAGACGTAAGTTTACTTCACGCTTTAATAAGAGTATTATATGTGGATTAAAGGTGAGGCGGTGTAAGGAGCCATTTTTTTTTGTTCCTATTGTATGAAGAAGACCACGTCTTCCCCCAATCTGTGGAGAAGGAGTGGTGTAGTATATTAATATATGCATAGTTAGTATAATATATTATTATATATATTATATGTGATGATTAATATTATATAATATATAATTAATATATATTATTATTAATTATATATTAATATATATATAAGTATATATATATTATATATATATATATTAATTATTAATATATATTATATATAATATCTATATATATAGTATATATATAATTATATATAATAATATATATTAAATTAATTTTATATAACGGTGAGTAAATATAATATATATAATACCATATTTAACTATTTTTTGAAGAAGAAATGTTTTACTGATTTTTATTCAGTTTCCAACAATAATAAAAATTAACAATATCTACTATTATTGAAAGACGGTCTTTAATATATATAAAAAATATTATTTTTTTTATATAACATTGATGATATTATATTACATTTTAGTTGTCAAGATTAACAGCATCTGTCCCAGTGCCTGCAAGAACACCTACACAATATTTTTATTTATGGCATATATATTCTTTAGTTTTTATTTAATATTTACCCCTTAAGACCCTCAGCTAAATTTTATTTTGAGCTTAATTTTTAGTATAGTTATAACTAGTACTATTTATCCACTAATACACACAAAATCACTTTATATTATATGATATATTATTCATTATGAGATATATTAAAATAGATGATTCTTAAGGTAAAACTTTTATAAAATCTTATTTTTTTATATTTTTGACTATATATATATTAGGTATTTAATTATATATTAATATATTGATATATTATTATTAATATTATTATTTATATTTTATATATATATTATATTATATATATATATATAATTAATATATTTTAAATTACCTAATCTACTATTTTATTTATATATAAATTTACATCTCTAATATTATTATATTATTAATTAATGTATATAATATATTAATTTATCATTTATATTTTATATATTATTATATATATATATACTTCTTTGTACACAAATATCATCTTATAAATATTAATATATTTAATATTTACTTAGCTATTGGATTTTAAATTATATTTTTATATTAAATTATATTATATTTAATTATTATTATATATATATTATATTATATTATAATCCTTAATTTATTAATATATTATTATTATAATAAAGATAAATTAATTAACATCATAAGGTTTCTTATTTATACATTGCATAGCGACATATTTTAATATTATAATTATTATTTTTATATTATTAAATATATTATTATAATTCCATTAATAATAATTACCTATTCTATTAAATATATATATATTATATAATATATATATGGTATTATAATTATATAATTATTAATATTATGACTATTATGATGTAAATTATAATCTATGATTATTATATATTATATTATAAGATTTCTCACACATTCATTTATTATAATTCTATTTTTTTATATAATTGAAATCTATATTATACATGCCGTATAGTACAATTATTATTAATGATGTACTCGAGTCTGATAGTAAAATTCAAGTTTATTCCAGTAATATTAAGAAATTCTTTTTAACTACAATGAAATAAATACTTAAATTCAATATAATTAAATTATATTATAACGGAATGTTTTATAGTATTATATTTTATATAAATAATTTCATACCAGAAACAAGTAAACATTTATTAAATAATTAAAATAAATTAGCAATTGTAATATACTAATAAATATATATAATTAATATAGATCAATATTTATACCAAATAAGAATTTATGATGGAAGATAATAATATATATATTAAATAGTGCAAATACGTAAATAGATAAAAATTTTAATTAATTAATATCTTTTAATATTTTGCAAATGGAGGCTGTATAGATATTTTTAATTTATTGTTTAGTATATTGTATAGATTTATTCTCTCACAATCACAATTGCAAGAATCATTCCAAGCCACATTGTAGAGGAATAAAGGTGCGTTTTATCCATAAATTTTGCAAACTGATCGTTAAATTAAATGCTAATAAATATCAAAGGAAAAGAAATATTATTCAATTAGTAAATCGACTAGAGATTTTACTTTTTACACCCTATTTGTACATCAGAACTGTATAGAAAATGAGAAAACTATTTTATACATTCTTTAGTTTAACTCTCACACAAAAAGATTTCTTATATATAATTATTTTAGGTCTTATATAATATAATAATTATATATGATTCTTTTAACAGTAAATACATAGTAATTTATGCTCCTTTCACTTATTAATTAAATTAATAATATTTTATTAGTTATAATAGTTATCTATGGCTCATAGACTTGGTAAATTGTGGGATCCTTGGGTTTAATATATCAATCACATTCAGGTATATCATCCTAATCTTAAATTATATCACTCACCATGAAATAAAATTAATAATAATTTAATATAATTAATACAATTATATATAGTATAATAATATTAATAAAAATTAATAACATATATGGAATAAGCGTAATAAACATGAATTCAATAAAATAATAATAATGAGATTAATGATACTTATTAAATTATATCAAACATATATATAAATTAATATATATAATATTATAATAGTAAAATAAAAATATAATATAATATAATATTAAATATTAATTTAAAGATTAAAATAAATGCAATATTATTAATAGAATATTCAATTCGTAATATAAATGACATAATGAGATTCTTAATATATCAATAATTAAAATCTAAGTTATAGTTTAGTATGATTCATTAATATTATCTATTATTAAAAGTAATGATCAAAAGGATGTTGTAGACGGTCGCGGTTCATCATTTAAATGTTTTATATTATTGTGCGCAATCTTTCAAAGAGGCGCACCATGAAAAATTGCAAAAATTTGACGGTAAAAATTTGAGAGGCTGCCAATTATACAGCGAAAAAAAATCCAACGAACTTGGTATGGAATGGTATCTAAAGAAAAAAATCAACATCTGCATTCTTTGATAAAAAACAAAGAAAAATAAACAAAATATAAAATTTTTTTTTCCCGTCATTCAAACCAAAATCTCCAATATGGCTTTTATGTAATTTTTAAATTAATGCTAGTCGTTTATTTATAATTTAGTAAAATAAATTATAAATAAATAGATTTCACAAGAGTGCAAATGGAAACAGAATGTACACCTGGGAAAGTAGCAACTCTCAAGACTGGCAATATTTAAAATTACTAATCAGGAATTTATTATGTTGGGTACCATACAAGTGGATTAAATAAACCAACGAAAGGAATATTGAATTAAAAAGAATGAAGACATGAGTATTTTCACTAAATGAACGACCTTAATTGAACTTAAAGGGTCTTTATTATTCTTCAATGACAATAACAAATATTTATTTTCCAAGAATATGAAGCGATTAGTCTCCAGATATGATATCAGTTTCAGCCTGACAATAATATACTTATCTTCTCTCGTAGCAACTCCTGCCGTATAACTGTTAAATAAATTATAGTAATACTGCGAATAACAGGTTTTAGGAATAATTAGGAGGGAAAAATAGTCTAGGCTCATATCGTTTATGTTTATATAATATTGATAATTTAATAATTATTAATATTTTTATTATTATTTGTCACTGTGTTAGCCTAATTGTTAAACCAACTCGCAGTTTACGAAATATAAGATATATCATTAACTTATTTGACGTATAAAATACTTATAAGGGACGTGCCCCATTGCGCATAGTTGGTATTTTTTCTTATTAATAATACATTAATAACGTGGAAATTATTGGTTACTGAAGCATGATTTTATTTACAATACATTAATACTCTGAATCCTGTAGAAATAGTGTTAAAACTATTATTGATATATATCACTGTCGTAAATCATATCTTTTTCCAGTTATATACTTATCGTATTACAAGCTAATAGTTAAGAAATCTTCAAATTATTTTCATTTCTTTATCTTAAACATTTTATTTATTTAAAACTAAATTTGACACCCGAAAATTATAAATTTGTCCTTTAAATCTTAGGTTCATACAATTCTTCAAATTTCTTGATTGCTATGGAACACTGAGTTGTGATAATTAGAGAAGAGAGGTAATCTTTCATGAGAGGAAATATTTTGATTTCTTCATTTATGCAGTCAAAAATGTTTTTGGTAGTTAAATATTAAATAAAGGAGATTAAAGTTAATAGCTTGTCAATCTAAATACAACCAAACTCAGTTTTCAAGATTAAACTCACAAGATATGTCGAATTAGTGTCACTTAAACAACACAACATTCTAAAAACATTGCGCAAACGCTTTTTGAAAGTGTAATTATGAAACATAGCCAACAACTGAATTTAATATTGCCAGCTTTTAGCTCCCAAAATTCAGGCATTAGAATTAAATTTTTTTTTAATTTAAAAAAAGACATGAAGAAAAATCTTTAGTATAATATTTTTTCTGTCTAAAGCCGTCCTCGACTTCAATCAAAGACTCTGTGATATGCGTTGTCTTGAAGGGGAAAAAAGGGATTAAAAGATTTTTTATGGGTTTTAGCAAATAGAAAATAGCTTATATATATTTAATGTTCCTGTGTTACTGTGACTTACTTGAATAAATAATTGTCAACATTATCCTGTTAAGCAAATTCTTTTTGGGATTTTTCTGTTTGAAGATTGTCTTGTCTTAAGCGTCTGGCTTTATAAGCTGATTAATTTCATCAAATGTGACATTAAAAATCGGCAAAACAAAGATTGTTTGTTAGGCAATTAAAAAAAAATTACGAGAGTAAAATTAATGAATAGTATTTTTATTAAGAAGGAGAGAGAGATGAGAGAAGAGAGAGAGAGAGAGAAGAGAGATGAGAGAGAGAGGAGAGAGAGAGAGATGAGAGAGAAGAGAGAGAAAGAGAAAGAGAGAGAGAGGAGAGAGAGATGAGAAGAAGAGAAACGTGGAG
Source organism: Trachelipus rathkii (assembly GCA_015478945.1). Lineage (NCBI taxonomy): Eukaryota > Metazoa > Arthropoda > Malacostraca > Isopoda > Trachelipodidae > Trachelipus > Trachelipus rathkii. Next base: position 15,148 of record JABUQX010106630.1, on the reverse strand, counting down.
AGAGAGACCCATTAAACAGATAATCGATTTATCTGTATCACAAAAAATAAAATGCTGTGATGGTTAGTGAATGGAATATATATATAATAATATATATATATATATATATATATAATATAATATATATATATATATATATATAATATATATAAGATATATATAATATATTATTATATATATGATGAATAAATATCCAGATCTTACTTTGTATAATTAGTAATTTTTATAAAAGCGAAGTCAGTCAGCCAAACTACTGACTTAAAAAAACTTTATATATATATTACATATATATATATATATAATATAATATAAATATATATATATATATATAGATATATATATATAAATATATATTATATATATTATTATATATATATATATAAACAATTATAATAATATAATATTATAATAATATATATATAGAATACATAATATATATAACGATATATAATAAATTAAATAATTATATAAAGTATAAAATATTATATAATATATATATATATATAATATATAATATATATAGAATATAATATATAATAAACATAATTAATAAAGATATAATATAATATATATATAATTAGATAGTATTATATATAAATATATATAAAAAAAGAATAAATATTATATCATATATAAATAAGATATAAATAATTAATATGATATAATATAATAAACTAATAAATATATATATTATATAATATTAAGATAAATATTATTTATATTGCTAAAAATACAATATGTACAATTTTACTAAACTGAAAAATCTTACAAAAAATTATTTGATCCAAATCAATGAATTAAAAAATCAAAATAAAAGTAAGGTCAAAATTAATTAATTATAAAACTTAAAAGAGAGAGCTAACAAAAAGTGTATCTAATTCCAGTCTTAAATATATAGATTTTACACATAAAAATATATTCTGTAGAGAAGATAGAAAAAATTTGGAATAGTTCTTATTAAAATATATAAGTTTTGTAAAAGGAATTGCCAGTAAATCATCAAGACACAAAGGACTAAAGTATTTCAGCGAATCAAGAAAGAGAAAAAATTTATCATATAAGCATTAATAATAAAATGATAACGTAAAGTGATGCAGCTTTATTCGTAGTTGTCAAATCATATGATGATGTCGTTCGCATTGTTCATAGGGCGACAGGCTAGCAACCCGGTCCTTTTCTTTTGCACTTGCACTTTACTTTGGATCAGCGTCGATATCTTAGCATCTAGAAGCAAAGCAGATACCTCTCTGTGGGAGCTCTAGGAAGGCGATTAGGGGCCTAATGGAGAAGATAATGATTACCTTGTCTATCGAGAGTCTTCACTGAGAACTGTTTTAGTCTCTGTTTAATTTGTAGGAGTGAAAGGATAACTTTATCCTCAGTCACAAGAGGCTGATATATTACATTCTTCTGGTCTGGTATAAGTGGTAATCGACGAAGCAATTCGTTCTTCTTGTAAGGATATCCTCTGTCACGGTTATACAACTTACAGAGAAAACAGCAAAATTTTATGTAGACCCTTTAGTTCCAGTAAGATGATAATAACTTTAAAATCAAAGCAAATAAGCCGATCATGATTCTTGTATTATTTAAGACTAAGAAAGTTTTCCATGACTGTGTAGGCTTTTAGTTTGGATTTCATATGCGACTGGAACTTAAGGCATCAAGTTGCCATTCTGCAAAAGCACAACCTTCAAACTGACCTTAGACGAGTCTTTGAGCAAGCAAAATTCTTTTAAATTGTATGTGATGCACAAAGCTGTCATAAAACTAATAACATTATCGAGAAAGTAAGATCAATTTCTTTAAAAAAGAACTGAACAAAATTATGTTACCGGCAGCAAATTTACATCAAGGTGATATCACTAATTCAACTTGCAGGCCAATAGTTCTGCTTTATTCTTGGATAATTGCAGATTCATTATAAGAATGTTCCTTTTTCCTGTGTTATCTTGTGCGGCTTTTCATAAACAGTTGACAAAAGCTTAGAATCATTGAAGTAGGTGGATGTGTTGATATTTCTATGATCTCTGGTTTATATTTATAGCTCTCCATAGTGAAATTGGTAGGCTTAGGAATAGGCAATTCCTCACAGTGTAGTAAAGGTCGCATTGCTGAAAGTATATTTGAATAAGTAATTTCAGAAGTAACAATCTGCAATGTGATTACTGTGCTTGCTCCATAACATTAAGCCTGCAAATGGCATGGCACGTCCCTCATGATGTATTTACAACCAGAAATTAGTTGAACAGATATTGCAGCAAATATGTGGGGTCAAAGGTTTGTAATGATCTCTTTCTTTGCTGACAAAGAGCAAGTTGTATTTCTTATGATTGTTTATATAAGACGTTTGCTGGAGGCAAACGTAACCTTGCCAAAAATGTGACAAATTCTTTGTACTGTATTCAAACCCGCCAGTAGTATTTGAAACAATTTGCATGGAAATTAATTCAAAGGAAAGAAATATTAGCACAAAACAAACACAAGGGAGATAAAGTATAACACGGCAAACAAAATACAAAAAAAGAAAAAAAACTTGTTCAACATGGCACTGAACATTCTTTATAGCAAAACCACAAGTGTGCACAATCAATAAGGACCCTTTCACACATTTTAATTTCCGGAGTTTTGCGTGAGAAAACTTGAGTAGTAATAATCGCAAATCTCACTTAATGAATCTCACTCACTGAATTTGTTGAGTGCATTGAAGAGGCTAAATAAATTAGAGTACTGATGTTAAGTTAAGTACCGACTCAAGTGAGTTAGTAAACATGTACTTAACAATATAATATGGGTGTTGATGTATGTGTTTTTAATGGCGTAGATCTCTTTTTTGAGGGTTTCAAAACCCTCAAATTTGCCTGAGGTCCCTCCTGAGAGGATTTCCACTGAAAACACAGGGTAACAAAAATTTTTTTTTTTGGAAAATCGTCCAGGGTTTTCCAGCGGAATTAGACTATTTGAGATGCGCTGAGTCCGAAAATGCCGTTTGTTTTTTTCAATCAGGTCTGGTTTGTTCGCTACCTTCATTTAAAAAAAACTATTTTTCGTCCTAAAACCCAATTCCTGAGGATCATAAACATTCGGTTTTCCGTTTTCCTGGGTAAATAAAAGTCAACGTATCCAAATTCATTCATTTATTATATACTCGAATATATTTGATAAGTTTAATACATGTACATGAAGCGTTACGTGAACACAGAAAGTTCAGAGTTCAGGGCGTAAATCCCCGTTTCCTCGATTTCCGTGTGTGAGCAGCTGCTGGGTTGTCTCTCTTCAGCGACCAGCAGTAGTCCCCGAGCATGACTGAGTCCCACCTCCCCTGGTACCTCTCCTCTATTTGACGCATGTCCTGATGGAACCTTTCTCCCTGCTCGTCGCTGACCGCACCAAGGTTTTCAGGAAACCTCTCCATGTGTAAGAACAGGAAATGCATCTTTATACTCATCAAACACCCGAGGTTTTGGAAGTTCTTTATCATGCTGTTGATGAGTGTGCCGTAGTTTGCGGCCTTCTTGTTCCCCAGGAAGTTGTTCACCACCTGCACAAACGACCTCCAGGCGGCGCACTCTAGCGTGTTTATGGAGTTTTCGAACTCTGTGTCCTTGATGAGCTGCCGTATCTGTGGGCCATCGAAAATGCCGGCCTTCAGCTTCTCAATGGTGACTCCAGGGAAGGCTCGGCACAGGTAGTTGAAGCTCCTCCATCCTCGTCCAGGGGGGGCGTGAACTGTTTTATTCCCCGAAGGGTGATGGGGTGCGGTGGGAACAAAATCTTTTCCCGGTCAACAAGAGTTTCGTTTATGATGTTGCTGGCCCCAGGTACTAACTGCTCTCGCGCCGCCGGCCACTCTTTTTTCACATAGTGCTGGGCTCTGTCTCGACTGTCCCACTTACATAAAGCATGGGTACTTTGTGTACCCGGACTGCTGACCAAGTAGAAAGTCACCATCTTAAGGTCGACGCAGATGATCATTGGTGCTGCTGATATTGGATTTTGTCGAGCACGTACTTGACTGCTTCATATTTCTCTTTGAAGTTGTGGAGTGCGCAAGAGGAATTGAGGCGAACTCGTTCCCCTTGTGTATGAGAACACTCTTCAAAAGAGCGCTTGCTACTGTCTATGAAGAGTCGCCAATCTCTCGGATCATATTGAAGAGCGCCGAGTTTAAAGCAAGAAGACCGGCGACATCTCGGCAATACACGAGGTCTTCCTCCTCGCAGAAGTAGCCCATGTAGTTCCTGATGCCTTCTACGAAGAACGTGATACGCAGCGTCCCACCTGTAGATTTTTCTCTTTGAGTCTGGAGGCCAACAGCTCGGCGGAAGTCTGTCGACAGCTGAGATCCCAAAGCCAGATCAATTAAGCTCCAACAGTATCTTTGAGTCTGGAGGCCAACAGCCCGGCGGAAGTCTTCAACAAGCTGTATCTCCTCCCTCATATGCAGTGGTGGGCTCGTCGTCGCTGTCCGAAAGCTCTCTGCACGCGGTACAAGGAGTTCTTCGCGTGAGCAACTGGACGGAGGCAGATGGAAGGTCCGGGGACTGGAGGCTGCTCGATTCTTCTGGTTGATGCCAGTAGTATCGATGGCGCAGATGTAACAATATGATTCATGGTCAGACGGCTCCCTCCAAACCATCGGAATCCCAAACTTCAGTGAAGTTTTCGTGCCCTTCGTCCACCGCCGGAGATATTCCACGCACGTCTTGCCACCGTGTGCGGTGCCCAGGGACTTATCTTGGTCACCCAGCTTGACTTGAAACGTAAGCCTGGTAGCGTGGCTTCAGCTGTGATGCCTTCCTATGCATTGCAGCGTGTATTCCTCCGCAGATGTAGCGAAAACGTCAGGATTATCCTGCATGACGTCGTGCTGAAGCCATAATCAATACTCTGAAGAAAGAAAAAGGTCAATTAGTCAATTTGAAAAAACAGAAACACATCAGAAGCAACCATTTATATATAAATAATTCTGCTATATTTCTTTCTATATCAAGAATAGGATTGAACTCAAAACCCTCAGCATATTTAAGCTAATTTTTGGTGTTCTGAGCACGAAAAATCACATTGGGTTTTGCTCTATCTCGAGGTCAACTAGTTTTTTTGAAGATACAGCCATAGGCTCCTACCCTGACGCTAACTACAATGGATAATTATCATATGTATAGCTCGTCAGGTAGGCCTATGGCTGTATCTCAAAAAGTTGACCTGATAAAGCAAAACCAAGGTGATTTTTGGACTCAGAACACCAAAATTAGTCTAAATATGCTGAGAAACCCCTGACGATTTTTTTGGCTGTTACCCAGTGAAATCACAGAGTGCATGACAGAGGAAAACGAAGGAAGATTGAAGAAAGAAGATTGAGGAAGGAATAAAAGGAAGGAATAGGAGAAAAAGTCTCATATGATAGAGCAAATGACACATAGCTGGAGCACGAAGCCGGAGGCGGAGCCTGTACTGGAGCTGGAACCAGAAGAAAAGCACAGAGTGCATAGCCGAGGAAGATGAAGGAAGGAGTGAAAAGAAGCATATAACGGAGAAAATGAGTCATTGTAGGTGCCCACACTAGTGCCGGTGTGGTGCCGGTGCGCAGCAGAGTTAATTAACATCTACTTAACATTATAATATTGGTGTCCTTATAAATGTTTTCAACGACATAGATTCCGATTACCAGAGTTTCAGTACTCTCAAAGGTATCATAGGACCTCTCTAGAAGGGGCCCCTTGGGGCTCCTCCCACAGGCTATGCTTTACTGCTTTACTGCTTTACTGCTTTACTGCTTCAATTCCTATCTGAACACACATTTTTAGAAAATAATAATAATAATAATAATAATAATAATAATAATAATAATAATAATAATAATATAAGTAATAATAATATAATAATAATAATAATAAAATATAAAAATATAAGAAAATAATAATAATAATAATAATAATAATAATAATAATAATAATAATAATAATAATAATAATAATAATAATAATAATAATAATAATAATAATAATAATAATAATAATAATAATAATAATAATAATAATAATAATAATAATAATAATAATAATAATAACAATATATCAGGGATGGGGAGTTGGAGTCAGGAGTCGGGAGTCGAGCGTTTTCAAGAGTAAGGAGTCGGAATCGGAGTCGGGAGTCGATTTCCCAAAAACTTCGGGAGTCCGGCGTCGGGTGGAGTCGATTTTAAAAAAAAACGACTACTATCGACTCCCAAGCAATTTTGTATAACTTTTCACACAAAAATTTGGGAAAACTTAATTGAATTTTTATTATAAAAGACGTACATTTTTTTGTTTTGACATTTGTTTGTAGCCAATTTAAATTGCTTATTTTTAATTTTTCCCGTTATTAAAAGAAAGAAAAACTTTTTAACAACAATATTTATTTTTCTATAGTATTTTATTCTCCTGAGTCCCAAATACGCTAATATTTTCTTGAGAACCAGTAGTTCATCCCCTTACCGCCCAAATAAATATTTGGCTTAAATGATGCAGAGATATTGACCTTTAAGTATATTAATATATATATATATATATATATATAAGATATATATAATATATATTATATATATATATATATAATTATTATAATATATATATATTATATATTATATACTATATATATATTATATATTAATATATTATATATATATATATACTATATATATTATATATATATATATATATATATATATATATATATATATATTTTATATATATATTATATATATTATAGTATATATATTATATATTGGCGGCTCCTGCCTTCGTTGCATGTTTGTGCAACGACCACTTTTTTTTCTATATCAACGATATTTTGTTTTTTAATTATTTGTCAGAAAATTTCACATTTACTCATATATATATATATATATATATATAATATATATATATATATATATAAATTATATCATATATATATAAAAAATATATATATAATATAATAATAGTATATATATACAATATATTATAATATATAATATATATATATAATATATATATATATATATATATAATTATATATAATATATATATATATTATATATATATAGTATATATATATATATAATATAGTATATATATATATATCATATTTATATTTTAACACGTATAAGAAAGTATATAAGCTTCGATTTTCCTCGCTTTGCAAGTTTATAAATGCAAACTTTTCTTAAGAACGTATCTCCATCGGGAAACTTGAAACGAAAATATTTTGAAATGTTTAAATGATTTAACATTAACTAAATAGGGAAAACTTCGTTGCAGGGCCTGTCTCAACTCAAGTTTTGAAAAATAAACGATATAAAAAAAATTCGTTCGCTTTTAAATTTTTTATGTATATGTTCTTGTGAAGTTCAATTTCGATAAGTTTTCAACTCATTTAAAAATAAATCTTCATTGAAATAGTTATATATATATTATAATTTGTATATATGATATTTTCATTTTCAGATATATACATTTATAATAGATAAGACGAATTAAATTTAAAAATATAAATTTAATTTTTTTAACTTAATATAATATTATATATATATATATATATAATATATATATAATATATATATATATATATATTTATATATATATATTATATATATATCTAATAATATATTATATATAATAAATTTATATATATATATTTAATATATATATTATATATATACTAATATATATGATATATATATACTATAATATATATATTTATATATATATATTATATATATATATATATATATATATATATATTATATATATAATATATATATATATATATATATATATATATATATATTATTATTATTATTATTATTATTATTATTATTATTATTATTATTATTATTATTATTATTATTATTATTATTATTATTAATTATATATTATATTATATTATATTATATTATTATATTATTATTTATTATTAATTATTATTATTTATTATTATTATTATTATGCCTCTGTGACCCAAGATTGGGTGTAGGCGTGTTAACACACACCGAACAGGAAAAGTAGTAGACGAATATGACGTAAGTCGAAAAGGAAGCCCAGCCTTACCGCCCCCTTTATAACCTTAAGTGAGAACCGTCGCAGTCAGAAAAATCTACACTAGGGCTTCACAAGGGACTGCGACTTACCCTCACTGTGGCATCTCAGTCAAATTGGGTTCATCCCTTGAAACCAAAACCAGCACATAACTCCTTACAAAACCCCGAAATTCACTCCTTTCTGCACTTCTTCTCGCCTCTGCGAAACTCACATTCCTCTCCTCCAGGCAATCTTACTGACTCAATCCACTTTTTCTTCGTCCTCCCAGCCAGTTGATTCCCAACACATTCCCACTATAGAAAACCGCTTTAAAGAACCAACCGAACTATCAATCCATGCCTTTCCACTTGACTAAACCACGTTAATTGTACTCTCGTTTATTCCTCTCATTTACTATTTTTCGTTCACAACACAGCAGCCCCTAAATACGTTCATTCCTCATTTTATCAGATTTCGTCCCACACTACACCCCCTAGATTGTCCATCTGAAAACATTGAACTTAAGATCTATACCTCTTATTCTCAGACATAGTTTCATACTTGTCACATACACAGGTAACAACATACCTCATGCAAGACCCTAGTGCACTCAACACTTAGTCCTTTTACATCTACCAAGGATTTACTACACTCTCCATCATCCGTTCCCTTTTCATCCAACCTATATCCTAAATATATAAACTCAAGACACTTGTTCCAGTTGCTCACCATCCAACATGCCTCGCACCCGAGGAACTGTCCTCACTCACAACCAATAACCTTGCTCTTATAATCTACGTTTAACTTTCAGAACCACTCCTTTTAACACACCCGCCAAATCGCCTCTATCATCATCTCTCTCATTATTTGTCAGATAAAAATATGATTTACATTCTCAAAGTGACAATTAAATTGTTTGCCACGTTATTTCTGTCCGGAAATGTTCCTCAGTATGATTCCATCTTTCCTGAGAAAAATGTAAATGAAACCTGTAAAGTGTACACTTTCATTGACATAAAGAAACTTAAAACAGAACTATCTATAATTTATCGCCAGAAGAATTTGTTCTAATGTCTGGAGCCATAGCTTATTCGATTTCCATTACAGAAAATAAACTTGGAAGCCCACTTTTAGAAAGTGTGAAGACATTGAAAAGTTTTAATAACCCATTTCGAGACAAACGTCCAAAGCAAAGAGCTGTTTTCCTTATTTAAAAAAAGGGATTAACCTTTCTTAGAAACACCATGGGGCAAGAAAGACTTTCCGCCTTAGCAATGTTTTCGATCGAGAAAGACTTTATTATGGACATACAAGATTTTTAATAAAAAAGTGATTGATAAATTTGCTCAATCAAAAGATAGAAGAGAGGCTTTCTTTTTAAATAAAATTGTAAAGGCAAGTTACATAACTTTTTTAAATAAATTGTAGAAATTTTTATTTTTTCTAGATTAATGCTTTACGGTCATCAATGCTCTCTTTTTGAAACACACACGCAACTCCGCACACATATTTGTATATTATATAATCATAATATATATATAGTATATATATTATTATATATATATATATATATATAGATATATATTATATATATATATATAATTAATAAATACATATATATATATTATATATATATATATTATATATATATATATATATATATATATATATATATATATATATATATATTATCTATATATGATATATATATATTATATATATATATATATATATATAAATATATACTATATTATTATATATAAATTATATATATATATATATATATATATATATATATATATATATATATATATATATATATATATATATATCATATATATATATATATATAGTAAATATATATTATATAGTATATATATAATATATATAGATGGTATATATATATATATATTTTATTTATATATATTATTATATATATATATATATATATATATATATATATATAACTATATATATATATATATATATGTATATAATTATATATACTTATATTGTGTTGTGTGTGTGAGTAAAAATTGCAAAATGCAACTACAAATATTTTTTAGGACAGACGGCGCCGAGATATATATATATTATGATATATATATATTATATAGTATATATGATATATATATATATATATATAATATATAATATATATATATTATTATATAGTATATATATATTAGTGATGCAAGTAACATCCATCGGTATCGGTATCGGTGGTATCGGTCGATTTTTAAGAGGGTATCGGTATGCGGCATTTTGAAATAGAGTTAATCGGTATCGGGTAAAATTTTGGCGATACTTACCGATACCACAACATTTTGCGTTTAAATGAATTTCGATAGATATATATATATATATATATATTATATATTATATATATTATATATATATATATATATATTTAAATATATATATATTATATTATATATATATATATTATATATAAATCATATATTAGTCGATGGAACATTACATCCGCATTCGAATCGCATTTGCGGGAAAACCACACCTAAATTGGACATCCGCCATCCGCAGTTCGCCTTCCGCATTCCTCAACTTGTAAACGCGAAGCAAGCATCGCATTCCGCATCCGCGACCGCATCGCATCCTTTTTTGAAAAACTGAGGAGTTAAGCGGATGTTTTGCTACATTTGGATTTTAGTATTAAATGCTACAAAAATAAATATTACTTTGGCAATCTTTTTCATGGGGAAGTTTATGGAATCCAATGTATTTTAATTTCGATTTATATATAAGTATAATATCTATATATATAATATATATATATATATATATAATATATATATTATATATATATTAGAATATATATATATTAGACTAAAAATACACTATCTTTTTATATAATAATATGCTCAGTCAATTCATATCTCAATATCATATACTTATATAGTTATAACATTCTATAATATAGTATATTATATATACTCTAATAGTATAGTATGATTATTAGCTAGGTATATGAAACCATATACATCAGTAATCATCATTAATAATATATCACACGAATATGTCATCATATTATAATATAATTATATACTATAACTATAGAGTATAGAGTCATTATATCATATCAGAGTGTCATGAGTATAGTTGAGATATATATAAAATTATATGTATTATATTTTATATATATTAATTAGTAGTATACTATTTATATTTATATATATATTATATCCACATTAATATATATATATAGTATATTATATATATATATAATATATATGATATATATTATACTAATATATATATATATACACACTAAAAAACTCATATTATATATATAATATATAATACATAATAAAAAAAACATATATTATTTATAGTATATATATATATATATATATATATAATATATATTATATTTATATATATATATATTATTATAATATATTAATAATATATTATATATATATATATATTATATAATATAATTATAATATATATTATATAATATATATATTTATATATATATATTTATATATGATAGTATAATATGTATATATTTATTATATATTACTTATTATTATTATAATTATATATAATATATATATATATGTATAAATACTCACACTACTCACATTACCTTCACTCACTATATAATATATATATATATATATAATATATATATATATATATTAATATTTATAATTTTTAATTCAAAAATTCAAAGAGTTAACATCCTTATCCCGCATCCGCATTCCGCATGCCTCGTCTATTTAAGATCCGCGCATCCGCCATGCCGCTCGCATCCTCATGGTCCTCGTTCAGATCGCTGCGTCCGCAAACAGTCAAATTTTTACATCCGGTCCAGGTACTAATATAAATATATAGTATAATATATATATCATAATATATATATATATATATATATATATATATATTATATATATAGTATTATTATTATATATATTAATATATATATTATAATATATAATATATATATATATATATAATACCGTATATATATATATATAATATATATTATATTTATTATATATATTATATATATATAATATATATATCACATTATATATATATTATGTTATATATATATATATAATATTAGTGATGCAATAACATCGCATCCGCATCAAGCATCCGCGGAGCATTCCGCGAATTATTAAAGATCCCGCATGCCGCATCCGCATCTGCGCTATCTCTGCGGGATGTTGCGCGTATGTTTATTGTGAGATTGATAAAGAATTTTAATAAATAAAAAGTACTTAAGATAACTCTGAAAATGGAAATGAAAACTGAAAATGAGTTGACGGCAATTGCAAAAACGGCTTGCATTCCATATCTACTGTTATCAATGACGTTCCAGCTCGTGGAATATGTAAATCTCATATGAGGAACGAATTGTGATTTCTCACAATAACCTCTTGCTTTGTAGTCAGTTCGTATTCCCAAAGTTAACATTCTTACCAATGTGGAAAATGACATCATATCACACTGCATTAAGCTATTGAAAACATTTGAAGAATTACCAAAAAAATCAGCGTCTCCACAGCTTTTGTCTCCTTATTTAACACCATAATCTCAACGCTAAGAAAGCATTTTGAACCATCTTCAAATG
>JABUQX010106629.1:0-35922 GCA_015478945.1 Trachelipus rathkii | reverse complement strand
AATATTCCTCTTCCACGTGTTTTGACAGTTTGAGTGGCATAAATGCCTTAAAAAGTTCTTCTTTAGGACCTGTAAACTGAAATAAAAATGAACAAAAATGAAACGTTGCGCTGCTATCATTTTTATGTCGCAAAACTCGTCAACTGTTATTGATAAAGTTAAACCAATTTAAATATTCATGCTGGTTGGTTATATTCGAAGACAATTTGAGTGCTTCATCTTCACTGTTTTAGCCAGACAATGATAACTCTGTAATTTTTGTTTTTAGAAATATCTTCCTTGTTCTTAAAATCCGAAATAGCTTTCGGATTATTATAAAACAATTTTTTAATAGTGTATTCTCCGTCTGTATATGGTTTTCATTTCTTAGCAATCTCTTGACAAACCACAGAACTTACAATATTAACATTGTTGGAAGAATTGCATACAATAATTAAATACAGAACTTGATTTTTCTTACTCTTCTGATGTTCTCAACTCTTCACCTTGCATCGCCGACATATATTTAGCTACTAACATGACAAGTGTTTAATGTAAAGTGTCTCTCCAAAATTGATTTCGTTTGTATGAGCAAATTTTCTACAAATAAGACAGTCGAAGGTCAGTTAAGTTCTGAATAAACGCAATAAAGTCTCTGTCCATTCAACTTTAAATTTCACGGTTTCGTCTCTGTTTTTCTTTGCTTTTCTTTGTAAGCCAGTCTCAAGAGGGCCCCTAGCAAATATTCATTTTTATAATGTCGTAGATAGAAATAGCATTACTTATTCTATTTACAAATTTAATATTATTTTATATATATTTTATTAAATTTTTAACCCAATGAATGAGCAATAAATATCTTCCTTACAAAACGACAATAATAATAAAGCCACAACACAAATAATTACAATTCTTAAATTGATGATAAAAATACCTGTAGGATTACAGCTGTTGGAAGAAATAACAGGTAACTTTATAGTCCGTAGGAACCTTTTGTCCACACGCGGGCGATTGCGACGCGACTAGCACTAACCACTGCCCAATAAGACTGTTGATTGACTGGCTCACTCAACTCGTTCATGAAGCGCTCCGCCTCACAACGAAGGGCTGGTGGTGGAACCTTTGAGTGGAGGCAAAGCACTTCGGACAGAGGCAGGTGGAAGTGCCAACTACAGGGGTGCGTAATTTAACTACAATTCTAGTCTTTACTGCAGGGGCAATCGCTCTGAAGTAATACAATGTAGAACACGATGCAAAGATACGACTAAACGATACGCATTGACATTTAATCTTTCTGGAAAGTTTTCTCATTAAGTCGCTTCAGAGTACTCACCTAAGAAAAAGACACATAAACACCCCCAAGTATGTAAAAATAGAAAATAGAAAACCTAATAAACAACGCAATTTTAATAGCACAGGGTATTTTTGTGGAAGAGCCACACTCAAGAGGCCAAAGAGCCTGCATGTGGCTCGCGACCGCGCGTTTGGCGACCACTGCCCCTAGGGTAAAACCGCAAAATGCAGAGTCGTGCGTCTCTCGGCCTCCCTGTGACGAACGTGGACTAATCCCCCCTCCGGGATGGTCTCCGGAACCCCCTCTTTTTTGGTGTCGCGGGGGGTCCTCCGACCATCCCCTCCGGGGATGAAACGTCCCCCCTCTGTCCCCCGTCGGCTCGAGCCCCCTAAATTTGGTGAAATCATTTTGTTTTTTCTTTTTGGAAAATTTTAAGTTTTTTAGGGGGCTCGAGTCGAGGGGACAGAGGGGGACGTTTCATACCCCGGAGGGATGGTCGCAGGAACCCCCGCGGAACCCAAAGACAAAGAGCGGGGCGTTCGGAGATCCATCCCCGGAGGGGATAGTCCCCCCCCATCTTCCACCGGAGGCGAGAGACCCCACTCCTCCATCTTTTGCGGTTACCTAGGTATTCCTTTAGAAAAAAAAAAAAAAAAAAAAAAGAGTTAAATCGCCATCCTTAGAATTTTCGGCTGATTCCAAATATATAATTGTTTCTGCTGTAGAACCTGCCGTTCTCATTACATAGCTGAGCATTAAAAAAATCTGCCCATTATATATTATAGTATATATATATATATATATATATATATAATATATATATATATATATATATATATGATATATTATATATATATATATATATATATATATATATACAACACTTATTGTGAACACAAAAAATAAATATTTACGTCGAAATAAACAAAGCTCAAAAAAAAAAAAATTAAGTATTAAATACTTAAATAAACTTTTTAATTTTTCTTTACTAAAATCAATAAATTATTATCAACCTTTTCAATAAAAAGTCATTTATCCAGGAGCCATATTACTTAAAGTCCGACGCAGGCTCTCTATTAAACTAACCTAACCTAAATCTAATTAATGAACTTATATATATATAATATATATAAATAATATAGCTCTAAAGCCCCTATAAGTATAGAGCCATTTACATATATTTTAATAAATATATATTAAAAATATCACTTTAAATATAATGACTACATAAATAATACTAGTAACAGTTAATAAGAGCCATTACATATATTAAAATAAAATAAAATAATAGTATAAAATAGTAAAAAATAATAATAATAATAACTTATCTTAATTGAATCTAATATTTATCAATATTTTAATTTTATAATTTAAGTTTTGAATAATAAATTAAATTATTAGTTCTGTAATGTTATTTTAAATAAAAGTTGTGTAATTATACAAGTGTGGATATTAAATTCTGGTTATGTGTATCAGATTGTAAGCGTTTAATGTGGTGATTTGTGAGTAATTGAATTTCCTTTTTTTCTTTATACATATAATTTTCAAGTGTTCTCAAAGTGTTGAAAAAGAAATAATTTTATTTTGTCCGCTTAGGAGACTCGAGCCGACGGGGGACGAGAGGGGGGACTTCGTCCCCCGCTCCATCCGGGAGCGAGAGACCCGACTCCTGCCATCTTGCGGTTTACCCTATGTATTCCTTATAAAACCAAAAAAAGAATAATTTACTTCCCTTTACACTTTGGTTTTATTTTTTTTAAAAAGGAATACCATAGGGTAAACCGCAAAATGATAAGGAGTCGGGCGTCTCTTCGCCTCCCGGTGACGACGGGGACTCGTCCCCCCCTTCTGTCCTCGTCGGCTCGAGTCCCTAAATGGATAATAAATTTTTTTGTAATATAAAACAATAAAATGAAAAAAAAAAAAAAAAAGAATTTGTTTACATTAGGTATTGCCGTTTCTAGTGTAAAAATATGTCTAGCTTTAGACCACGATATATATATATAATATATTAATAATATATATATTATATAACTAATATATATATATATATATATATATAGTATATTATATAATAATATATATATTATATATATATATAATATAGATTATATATACTATATATATATATATATATATATAATATAAAGTTATATATATATTATAATATATAAATATATATATAATATAAGTATATATATATATATATATATATAATATACTATATATATAAATACTATATATTATTAATATATATATATATATATATATATATTATAATTAATATATATATATAATATTAGATATATATAATATTATATATATAAATATATAGTATATAATATACTATATAATATATATAGTATATTATAGTACTGTATATATATAAAATTCCCTGTCAAAACTGAATTTATAGTGGGTTTGAAATAAATAAAAAAAATCAAAATAATTGAAATAACAATCTAAATATATAAAAAAGACTCTAGAAATGACGATATATTGCTTCACATTTATTCGTTTCAGTCATATGATCGGATAGTCGTAGGCTGAGCATTGCGTATCTACTAATTGTTTACGATGAAGAAATATAACGCCTGTAATACTAAACTTAAATATTGAAATGAGAGAGAGAGAGCGAGAGACGCGAATTAAAAACCAGCCAAACTTTTAACTCGTTACTAACAGCAGTTTCTACAAATTTGCCTATCTATATATATAATATATATATATTATATATATATATATAGTATATAATATATGAAAGGTTACCAAAGGAGAAAAAACTATAGACTTTGACAACATTAAATGGAAGAAAAGTCTCATTAAAAGTATATGACCATGTAAACAGGTATTAAAAAAAAAAAAATAAAAAAAAAAAAAAAAAAAATAAAAAATTAATTTTTTATATAATTACTTCTAGAGACCACTTGTCGTGCTACTTTTATATATCGTGCAACAGTTTTAATGGTTACGAGTATATATTAATTTTTTATTTGTAAAATTAAGTTGAACCCAAGGTATACCGCACCGATGCCAGAGTCGGGGTCTCTCGGCCTTCGGGGAACGACAGCGGTAGACTAATTTCCCCCCCTTCGGGGGGAGTCTCCGAAGAAACCCCGCTCTTTGATTGGAGTCGCGGGGTTCCCCGGCCCCCTCCCCTACGGTATGGAAAACGTCCCCCCCTTTTCCCCGCCTCGAGACCCCTACTTCGCCGTGTAAAATACTTTATATAACAGTATTTGTACACGCCAGTAGGGCTCGAGTCCGACGGGAACAGAGGGGACGTTTTCCATACCCCGAGGGAGGGGCGAGGGAACCCCGCACCAACCCAAATTTACCAAAGAGCGGTCGTCCGGGACCCTCCCTCGAGGGGGGGAAATCAGTCCTACCCCGTCGTTCCCCGGAAAGGCCGAGAGACCCGACTCCTGCCATCGTGCGGTATACTGGTTCCCATTAGTTTAAAAAAATAAAAAATAGAATATAAACTCGCAATACCATTAAAAAATGTTCACGATCTAAAAGCACCAACACAAAGCATGCGTCCTGAAGTAATTATATAAAATATTTAAAAAAAAAAAAAAAAAATTTAAATACATTTGTTTTCATTTTTTACATATATATAGTAAACTTTTTTTCTAAATAAACTTTTTTCTAAAGTTTTTAGTTTTTCCTTCCTTTATTGTAACCTTCACCATATATTATATATATATATATAAATTTATATATTATATATATATATATGATATATTATATAGTATAATATAAATAATAAAAAGATATTATATAATAAATATATAATAGTATTTAGTAATTATTAATTATATAGATCTAGGTATAGGTATATCAAATATATGAGTAATATAAGTATATATATAATGAGTATGTATATATATATAAAGGAATAATATATATTATAATAATTATCAAATATCTATACATATTCCAATGACCAATAATACTGAATAGAAAACAAAGTTTGGGAAATTAATAACTTCATATTTACGGTAAACCAAAATACAAAATAATCAAAAAATCATATGATTGAAAAATAGATTTTTGGAGGTGATCAATAAAAAACATATAAAGCCGTATTAATATATATATATATATATATATAAATATAATATAATACTGATAGATAGTACTATACCTATACTATATATAATATACTATACTATGAATATATCCCATAGTACGTATATATACTAGCTATAATCATCCAAAAACTATATTTACAAGTTTATTATATTTCCCAATTCCACTATTATTATTATATTATTTAATTTATATTATTATACCTAAGTATTATATTATTTAAATTTTTTATTATTAATTATTGTTATTTTATGTTATTTTATTGTTATGTTTAGTCATCATTATCGATATTGTTATTGCATATATTATTGATATTGATTATTATATCATGATTATTATTGATATTATATTATTATTATTATTATTATTTATATATATGTTATTTATTATGAGTAATTAATTATATTATATATAAAATTATTGCAAAGCGATATATCCATTTGGGAAAGTGTGTCTTGGAAGGAAATATTTTCCAAATTAATTGATTATGTGTTTGCACGGACTATTCTAACGATTGATTCAGCCGTTGTGCAACAATACTTCCCAAACCCCGATAACCTCTCCCGTTGCACTATTTCTAACTACATCAAACTTACCGTCCTGGCAAACTTATATCAAACCCACAACTTAAAACAGTTAGGCCACTATTCCCCAACTATAGACTTATCGTCCGGCACAATCGTTCCAAACCGATGACTTACCGTTGCGCACTATCTTCTTATCCAACTATTAACTCTTGCATCACGGTAAAAATGCTACTTTCTGATCTTAGATCAGCCGAATATAAATTGTCACTACCCATACCCAAATTTACAATAAATACACAAATAATAATATACATAATAAAATCAATAATAATAATAAAATAATAAATCAATAATGATAATAATAATAATAATCAATATAATAATAATAATAATAATAATAATAATCAATAATAATTAATAATATAATAATAATAATAATAATAACCTTAATAATAATAATACTAATAATAATAATAATAAATAATAAATTCTCAAGATATCTTTTTATTACAAATTTATTATTTATATTTGCACTATATAATCCTATAAAATGCCCAACGAGTCATATCATTCAAAATAAACAAATTAGTACACTTAAATACAGATGACTGTAGACACAACATACACTACAACACATACAACCGTACATACATACAACAGTTTAACAACAACCAACATAAATACATACGACTACATTACCAACATAGATACATAACATACATACAACCATTACAGTACATAATAATACATAACATAACTACATTAAATACAAAAAATAGGGGCCAACAAAGCAATTTATATTCCAGAACATGAGTGAGATTTTTTATGTAAACCTAAAAATTATCTATCCTATAAGCACAAAATCCATTGTGCATCGCTATATACACTACTTACATGCTATACAGTTACAGCGTGTATGTAGCATCATTTATCCTGTTAGAAGCATAGAAATAAAATATGCGATCAGTTCTTTTATTTAAAATCTTGGGATACTGATGGGGAATTTATCATATAGTATAAATTATATATATATATATATATATATGGTATAGATATATATATATTATATAGTTATGTATATTATATATAATATATATATAAACTATATATATATAACTAATATATGATATAGTGGCAAACAGTAGAGTGTCTGAGTCTCAAGGCAAAGGATAGGGCTTGATCCGTCTTCAGGTTTTAGAGCCAACTCTACCTAGACGTTTTAATCCTCCTATAAAGGGGAACGCCAATGAGGTTGTGAATATTTGTACATATAACTATAATATATAATATACAATATATATATATATATATACTAATATATATATATATTATATATATATAATATATATATAATATAGTACTATATATATATAATAATTATATAATAATATATATATATATTAATATATTAGTTAAAACTCCCCATAGGGAGAATTTGTTTTGGGGAAACCCCCAAACGTTTTCCCTCACAACCTATCTTTCAAACTCCCTACTCTCTTACCCGACTAACCTACGCCCCAATCTTACATGTATTCACAGATAAAGTCTGGAAATCCTTTCTCCGTTTCTCCCGACCTTATTTCTCAACTTCCTTCCAAAGGCACTAAATCTGGGGCACTGTCGGTCTCTTAATTTGTCACTGGCTCTTATTTCCCCCCAACTCTCCTGGTATTTTAATGGTAAGAAACAAGATGACCTCTGTTTTTCCCAAGTCAAGGATATAAATGATAGTATACATATATATAATAATATATATAGTAATTATATCATTATAAATATATATATATATAATAATATATATTATATAATTATATAGTATATACTATATATACTATATAATAATATATTTATATTTAGTATAATATATAGATAAATTCTATACAATGACGACATTGTACAAGTAATTTAATTGTGAAAATTTTATGTTGTAAAGTTCTGGTTTATATTTAAATGTTAATCTACGATCTAATTTATTTTTTTTTAAACTTAAAATTAAGCAAGGATATACCTCATTAAAAAAAAATTGGAAATTTAGCGACATTGGCAAATTTGCAACAAAAATAGTAACACATTGGAGAAACAACAATTGTTATTGCAAATACTATTAGACATAGTAATTCCATTAGTTCACAAGTATAACCACAAGCTGATATTAAAGAAACTTTAGTTTATTGTATTTGTTAAAACTAAGGCAAATCAAGAGCAATCTAACTAATATATATATTAAATACTACTATATATATATAATAATAATAATAAATACGTATATATATATATATAATATATATAGAATATATATATAATATTATATATAGTATTACTATATATATAGTATATACTATACCTAAATATCCACGCCCACTTATATATATATAACTACTACACATACTATATTACATACCTACTTACCTATACTACATACCCTATATATACTATATATCAATATACTATAACGTATATATAATATATTATATATATGTATATATATATAATACACTATATAACTAAACCTTAAATTTTCACTTAACCATAGAATTATCACGGCTATAAGATTATAATACACCTATTATTATATAGCCTATAATAATATAATATATACATATATATAGCTAATCATATTATATATATTGTTGTATACTATAGTATATAATATATATATATATTACCTATAACGTATATATATACATATAATATATACCTATATACATATATAGTAATATACCCGAGAATATGGTATC
Organism: Trachelipus rathkii; assembly: GCA_015478945.1. Taxonomy (NCBI): domain Eukaryota; kingdom Metazoa; phylum Arthropoda; class Malacostraca; order Isopoda; family Trachelipodidae; genus Trachelipus; species Trachelipus rathkii. Next base: position 27,289 of record JABUQX010106629.1, on the reverse strand, counting down.
ATACGAAATAAACAGTATGTACCATAAGTGGTCACCTGACGAGAAAGGGGATTGCCACGACGTTCTACGGCGTCGTACGCCCTCCCCTGTTTTGCCTTGACCCACCTTATACAGCGGCGATTAGCGCCCCTCGTTTGAAATCGTTTCACTTGATATTCTTGATCCTTGATACCTTTATCAAAGCCATGATAATAATACCTCCTCCGGTCGCATAAAAAGCGTCGTTAAGGGATTAGTAGATTAAGTCGAACACCTCATGGCAACGTACGTGCCGCCTACCTTGAGAAGATATGGTAAGACTGTCCTAACATGAGTCATGTAACGAACCTGCCTGCACCGGACCGTCCATAACTCTATTATCCATTCCACACTTCACACCGTAACCCCTACCAACACACGCACAAACACACCGCTACTAAACACACACCCGCTTAGGCTACTTATACACACACACACACGCACACTCGCTAGGCTACTTATACACACACACGCTAGGATACTTATACACACATACACCCACCCTAGTTCACACCACACAAACAGCCACACACACACACGCAAGTACCCGCATCTACACTACACCTACGCTCATACCTTACACCGCAACACTATACATAGACACCTACACCTACACCTACATCCACACACACACATACATAGACACATCCAGACACACATACCTAGACACACACACCTACAACCTACACACACATACATAGACATACACCCACACACACACTACAAACGGATACACACACAGTACAGCTATGAGCACTTATACTCCCACTTACATTAGAACTTACACGTAACCCATAACACTATTACACGTCACCATAGATCACTTAGACCACACCCACCCATCACCACATAATCATACTTACACTTACAACTCACCGATAGACACTTATAGACACACAACATCAAACAACTAAGCATTTACACTTTCCATAGACACTTACACCACGCCAATAACATTTACTCACACGACAACACACCGACACCAACCCATAGCACACTTACTCATAGACACTTACACTCTCCCAAGACACTTCACTCACACACATACACACACACCCACCCATAGACACCCATACACCCACCCATCGACACTTACACTCACCCTTTAGACACCTACACTCACCCGATGAGACACTTACACTCACCCTAAACACTTACACTCACGTCAATAACATTTCACCATAGTACACTTAACAGCTCACCCATAGACATCTTACACTCACACATCGTACACACACATACAACACGCACACACTCGAATCTAATTGCTCAGCTTTGACTGCTCAAGCCATTGATGCCTCAACTTTTGATGCCTCCACATGATGCCTCACGCTTCAGCCTTCAGCTTTGCACTGCCTTAGCATTTGATGCCTCGCTTTATGCCTCAGCTTTAATGACTCTCTTTGATGCACCATCTTCGAGCCCTCCAACTTTGAGACTCAGCAGATTGATGGCTAACTTTCGCATGCTTCAACTTTGTTGGCTCAACTTTGATGGCACCTTTGCTGATGGCACACCTATATTGATGGTGCAGTACATTTGATGGGTTCAGTACATATTGGATGTCCCAACACTATAAGGAGTGTATCTAGGAGTCCTATTAGTATTCTATGAATTCAAACCCAGCGCGGATGCTATGAGTCCTAGGATGCCAAGGTGAGTGCCAATAGAAGTGCCAATGAGTGCCAAGTGAGTGCCAATAGTGCCAAGTGAGTGCCACATAATACCAAGTGAGTGCCACATATGCCACTTTTTGCAAGCCTTATCTACCTCCTCCTGGAGCCATAGAATAGCCCTTAATATTTATGTCAATCCCTGATTAGTTTAATAGGTTATGATGAATCGTAAATGGTTCAATATTTACTAATAGCTAGATCTGCCTGAGTATGAGTTAAACTGGTTTTTCTAGCTATACACTTGCTATCACTGATCAATAAGTAAACTAACCCTCAATATATTTAGCTTGACCCACCTCTATTATTATAAAGTAATTGAGAATCATAGCTGTTAATATTATATATCTTATCAAAACCTTTAAACTATTTAAAACTACTTTTCTAGCACTGCACCATATTAATTATCCCTACATCATAGAGCAGAGCTAATATTGATGTGTACCATAGTCAAAGCGGTTAACCCACCATTGTCAACATGCGTAAGCCTCACCTTCTCATCAGAAGGAACGGAAATCACCGCCCACTCACGCCCCGAGTCATATCCCGCTTCCCACTCCGCCGACTAATTTTCCACCACCCCGCGCGCCGCTGACGAGTCGATAACCCGCGGGCGGTACCCGCAGGAGCGTCACAATTTAACTTCTCGTAATCTCGCCGACGCGGCGCTCACGTAGACGCGTAACCCCGCGTGCGCAGCCCGTAAGGGTCAAAAATTTAACGCTCTGGAACAATAAAAAATTATTTCATTATTGATGTAATAATCAATGTAAAATTATTCAAGATTTATCTTGTCTAAATTAATACTATTGATATTCAGATTTCTCATAATACATCGACATTTTATTTATATTAAATAAACATATAAACATATCAAGACCTTAATAGCACAAAGTAATAAACCGTAAATCCTAAATAGCTCAAAGGTGAAATTCATCATAGAAAGAAATTTCGTCAAAGATGATTAACTTCTTTATTGCTGCACTTTAAATTGAATCGCCTATAATTTAATTATAACCAGTTTCATTTGATCTATCCTATTAATATTGTTTTTTTATTTAATACCTAAATAGAAGGAAAATAATTTTAAAAATTTATGTAAGAATGAAAATAACTCATGATAGAATCTAGATATTAAATAAACATTTTATTATATAGTATATTACTACCCAATTGCCTTACATGACTTTACTGTTACTATGACTTTAGCATAATATAATTTACCTTAAACCCATATAATTTTTTCTATATTAATATATTTATATTATAAATATTCCATTTATTATTAATATATATATTATTATATTAATATTATTATTATTATTATTTTCACCTTTAAATATTATTTTATTATTAATTTAATATTAATACTTATTATTAATATTTTATAGTATACTTTAACTTTAAACTTTATTATTTATAATAATATTAATTAGTTAATTAATTATATATTATTATTATTATTTTATTAATTTAATCATTTATTTAATATTTTATAGTATTTATTGAATATATTTTATATTAATTTATATATATTATTTATTTAATTTATTGATATTAATATTAACTTTTATATATATTAAGTTGTTTATTATTATTATTTATTATTTTTAATTATATTTTTATATTATTATTATTTATTAATTTTTAAGCTATATTATTATTACTTATAAAAATTTAATAATTTATAATTATTATATTATAATTAATATTATGATTTAATTATTATTAATTAATCTATTAATATATTGTTACCAGGGTGCGGGGACTCAAACCTTTTAAAGATTTTATTATTTTAAAAAACACACACCACGACCACAAAACACTTTCTGCCTTGAATTAGTTACGTATGAAATTAGCACTCTTATGTCAAATGCTAGATAAATTATCTATTTGATTCTAAGTTATTCACTAAGCTTTTTTATTATAACGTAGTCATTTTTTTATAATTACATTCAAAGTTTTAAGGTTCTTTATTTATTTATTAAACCAATTCTTTTAAGAATATAATTATTATATATTACTTCATTAGTGTGCCTCCTATTAAAAGTAGTTTCCATCTTGTTCGGCAAGTCTTAAGTCATTGCATTATTCAAAGAACACAGCACAAACCTAAGCTCCACGAGCCCAGCCCCGCCTACACAAAAGAGGCAACACATACTTGACCACAAAGCAACACACCTATTCAAAGGAGAACAGAAAGCCTAATCTTATAACACACAACACACACACACAACACACGATAACAACATTGGTGCTGGTCCGCGCGCTCCTAAACAAATCGTTAGCTAAGCATCAATATGACAGGATTCAAAATTAAAATATTTATATAAACTAGAAGAATAAAGTAAGTATAATTCTTTTAATAGCGAGAGCGAGATTAAGTTAAGATATCTAGCTAATACTGTAAGTATAATACTATACAATGATAATCATAAACAAAATAATCTTAAACATTAATTCTATCTATATAATAAACCTATTTATCATATGTTCAAAGCAGCTATCCTAAAAAAACTTCTAATACAAGTTGGAAACGGCGAAAACATAATTCATATTCTTATAGAAAATAGTGATAATAATTATAATTATATATTAATATTTATATATTATTATTATTAATTAATATTATAAATTTATAGTTAATATTATTATTATTATATACTATTATTTAATAATTATCTATATAAGTCAGATCCACACATAATCATAATATCTAGACAATGACATTCCAACACGAAAAAACACACAACACAACATCAACACATCACACACACACACACAATAACTAACACACTTACATACACACTAACACACTTAATACTAATTAAAAAAGCAAATATATCAATTAAAAATATATATTACATCTTATATAAAACATTATTACATAAATAATGTCATCTTAGTTTATTAATTAGAACCATTAAAACATATATATTTATATTAATAAAAATTTTTGTTTTAATAAAAACTAAAGTTACAGTTATATTAATACCATTCAATATAATCATAAAATTATTCAAAAGTTCTTAAACTTCCCCTATAATAAATAATCATTATAACCCTTGAACATAAATTTTTATTATTATAATGTTAATTTTTTAGTTTTATAAATAAAATAAACTTATATCCAAAGAGCTAGAGCAAATACTTATGCTACTAAAAATTATTACATAATATTATCTAGTGAACTGAGAAATATTTACAACGTCCAGTAAGCAATAACATCAGTAAATCCAGTAGAGACGCCAAGTACGCTTAGACGCCTCACCACCAACTATACCACCGATTGTTCCCTATTCAATTTACCCTGTTACCATCAACGTTTAGCCATAAAAGTCATGAACAATAGCCAAAAATATCCTCTGCCTCTCTTGTTAAAACTAATAAAAACATGTAAGTCATTTATTAAAATTCCATTCCACCACTAAAGTTTTACTATTTAACACAAATATACAGTTAAATTCATCTTACATCTATATTATCATTCAGTGGTGTAATACTAAAAATAAATTTCATAAGTTATAAATAATTGGAATAATTATCCATAATTAATATTAGATTTTAATATTATTAATACGTATTATTTAATTTATTCATTGATTATTATCAATTACACTTATTATTATTATGATTTATTTAAAAATAATATTGTGTTATTTAAAAAATTAGTATCTATGTACATTTACAATCCAACACGATAAAAACAACAACACGCGCACTCGCATTACAGATACTCAGATAAAAACACCATCTTCCTTGGTAATGTAAGCGAGAAATTATAAAATCCACATAACTTACCTCATCGAATTTTAGTAGATCATCTCTTATAATTTAATGGGATTAATGGCTCTTTTTTGCGCGAATAATCACCCTTCTTTAAGTATCCTCTTTCATAATACAAGCAGAACATCGGTAATTCCAGTATAGAACAAGTGAACTCAATTATTTATTTATAGGAAATATTTTCAATTCGAACCTCTTGTCTGCTAAAATGTGGCCCGAAAAAACCTTGCTTTTAGGCAACTAAATTTAGCCCTAAACACACCTAAAATTGTAGGAGAAAAGCGCTTTTTGTACCCCAGCGTGATTTAAGTCACTATATAAACTGAGCAAAGAAAGTACATTCAGATCAAAACACACAACGCGTAGAGAATGCATGTTATTATATTATAAATATGTTATCTACTATATGAAACAGCTGTCGTAAGATCCTTAAGCAGTAAAATAAATCTTCCTTTCTTTGTGAGTGACGAGTAGTCCTGGTAATCCTCTATAAGACACGGCGCAATAGATGAAACTGTCCTTGAGAATTATTTTATCGCTTTTGTTTCAAGGTATGTAAAAACATGTATTTTCATATCCCTTACCCGTGATTGGATGAAAATTAACTTAGTACTTTAAACTTATTTGAGCAGGCGTGTGTTAGACCCAAACTCATTTTAAATCAATACTCGTTTTTGCTGTTAAGCAGTGCACATGTTCTCTGATTTGTATATAATGTTGCTTCGTATTTCTCATCTAATTATTTTTTAGTCATGTATTTCCACGTTAACAGGTATACATTCAATAGCAAAGACATTAGTATTCTGAATCTATATCTCATAGATATAGTAGGGTTTCTTCTTATATAAAACAACACCCAAGGATTGAATTTTTCCTTGACTACCCAATCACCAATGTATGTATAATACCAAGCTATTTCTAAGTAACAGAATGAAATTACTTTGTTATATGTCATCACAAGGAAGAGATGCGTACAGAATACTTTAAACAACTCATGCTATAAACTGGCCAAAACAATACGTATTACCAGAGCGAAGAAACCAAATAAGCAACTTACTCTAGCATTTTATAAACATCAAAACAATATCAGTTTGAAGTAGATATGGAAAAATAATCTAGAAACGACAAACACCATATGGTTCACATTTCAGGCCTTACGAGCAACGAAAAAATGTCAGAGGTCAGGAGATGTTACGAGAAGAAGACATATGTGTTATCTAATTAACGTGACCGTAATTCAGACATAACTATACCAGAATACTACGCATTAAGAAAACCTGATCGATATCCTATCCTCATCATCGATCCTTCCCTAATTCTATAGACTACCAGCAATCATTTATCTACTTAGAAAACCCAACGAGAAAGAACAGTATTACAGGTTGAACCAGAATGTTAAACACATACCTGAATTGATATCTAGAGAACCCACAAAAAGCCTCCTCTGAACTTTTTACATACTGCGTGTGTAAACTGAATCTGTAATACTGAGATACGAAAAACTAGGTATTATCCGAATAATGCATAATAAATGATTGGCATATTTTGGCAGAAAAACCAAAAAAGGTAAAAATTTAAACGAAATTTAAATACACAGGTCATAAACAATTCACACATGAAAAATGTATGGCAGTCAATATGTTTTTAATTAAAAAAAAATAATTTCTTTGTATAAATTTAATAGTTAACCTAATAAAAAAAAATAATATAATTAATAAAATCAATTAAAAAATATTTAAGAACTCTTGAAAAAATAGTATATATATATTAAACTTAAACACACTAAGTGAAAATGAAATATTAAAATTAATCAATAAATATAAATAATTAATAGTATAATAAGTTATTCCAAATTTTCTCTTTCTATATATATATTTACATCGATAATGTTAATTTTAATTTTATAAATTATATCTTATGAATAGAGTAAACATATACATAATAGTAAGTTAACTAGAGGAAGAAAAGGTAATACGAAAAATGAAGATGTTAAAAATTTAACATAGCTATTACAAAAGCAAAAATCTGATTAAAATTAATATTCTCTGAACCCAATCACTAAGATGACGCTGGTACATATAAGATAAGTACCTACTTCCCACCGTCGCACCCTCCAACCCCAAGAAAGAAAAGCAAAAATTTCCCTTTTAACCCTGCGATATATATAAAAGGATAATATTATATATAGTATATATATATATATTATATAAATATATATATATATTATATATTATATATATATATAGTAATATATATATATATATATATATATATATATATAATATAATATATATATATATATATGAGAGAAGTGGAGAAAAGAGTCAGGAAAAGAGGATGAAGAAGAAAAGAGAGAAAGACGAAGAGGAGAGACGAGTAGAGCGAGGAGAGGAAGAGAGGAGAGAAGAGAGATACGAGACGAGAGAGAGAGACGAAGAGGAGGAGAGAGAAAGAGAATGAGAGAGAGAGCCGAGGAGTGACTGAAGGGGATGTGAGAGAGAGAGAGAGGGAGAGAGAGAGAGTAGAGGATGAAACAAAAATTTACTATGTTTTTGTTAATAATTTTAGGTGTTTTAAATTGAATCTTTTAATAATAGCCTTTTCTTCGCCGAAATCCAATTTTTCAAATGGGAGAAGGAGACAAAAATAAAACTTTAAATTTTCGAATATATAATAGAACACGATACATATTTACCCTATTTTCTGGTAGTTCATTACATTAAAATTAAATAAACATTTCAAATAAATCTTTTAAAAAAATGTTAACAACCTTTTTATACAACGGGAAATCATAAACATTTTCGCTGCGAAAATGCAGACACGGGGGCTTGGAGGCAAAAGTTTCTTCATTTTTGTCTTTAAGGAACTTCTACGGAGGCAAGCTGCTAACAGGCTAAAATATAAATCAAACTCAGCTAAAAAAAGAATAAGCTCATTATTATTAATATTCAGCATCTAGGTCATTAATTCATTTAATTTATTTATTTATTTATATTATAATTAACAAAATAATTCTTATTCTCTAGTCAAAACTATATTTTGCGGAGGTCTTATCCACAATTCCTACTATTCTTAAAAATAATAATTAACATTTTTTCATGCATTCTTGTCCAGTATTAATTATCTTGGGTTATTATTACTATGTTCTTGACCTGTATTAGCTTAGACTGCAGCCCGATCTTAGTTTTTCCTGTATCTAACAAATATCAAGATATTTATAGTACCCTAATATTTTAGAACATAAATAGTCTTAAGTAGTATTATTTCGACAACATGATATATTAATCAGTAAAATAATTCCCAGATCCAGAAAATCGCAAATACGAAGAAAAACTATTAAGAACAAGAGTAAATAAACAATTACAAAAATTTGCAATAGTATGAAATACCAATTTCTTTTTATCTTAAAATTAAAAAAAGAGTTTCACATATTAGAACTTTAAAAGCATAGAGGATACAAAAAAAAATGACAAAGACCTACATTACGGTGACTACATTGGCGAGAATGAGTCCTAATATAAAGAAAATTTAAATTATCTTTGAAATCTTTTCCATAAGAAAACGCAGTTTTCAAGAACCATGAATAAGAGAGTGCGCTCCGTTGTGGTTCTGCTTTTAGTTATTCAAAAAAATATTTTTTGATTGAAAATTTTAAAAGGAAACATTTCATTTTGTTCAGAAATAAAAGTTGATGAGAAAGTAATAAAAGTAATAAAAAGTAATAAAATAATGAAATAATAAATAATAGGCGATAAAAGTAATTAAATTGCGTAATTTTAAATACTCAATTTTTCATTATATAAAGTTTTGCGTCACTGATTGAAATTTCATTTATTTCATTCTTTTTATATTAGAATAATTTTAAAGTCATTGGAATGGAACCATTGAATAGTGAAATCAATAAATTTTTGGTGAATCGTAATCGGTATCGGAGTAGGGATGAAAAAAGATTTTGAAACCCGAATTCGGAATCGGTGTCGGAGTAGAGTTGAGAAACTTGAAACCCGAAATCAGTATCAAAGATAGGTTGGAAAAACTTCTTAAACCCCGAAATTGAAATCGGTATCGGAGTAGGGTTGAAAGAACTCCTTGAAATCTGAAATCGGAATCGGTATAGGATGAAACAAAATTGGTGAAACTTGAAATCGGAATCTGTATCGGAGTAGGTTGAAATAAACTCATAGAAATTGAAATTGGTATCGGAGTAGGGTTGAAAGAACTCCTTGAAACCAGAAATCGAACTCTGTATCGGAGAAAGGTTGAAAATGCTACTTGAAGCTCGAAATCGGAATCAGTATCGGAGTAGAGTTGAAAAAATTCCTTGAAACCCGAAATCGAAATCGGTATAGGAGTAGGGTTAAAAGAACTCTTTGAAACCGGAAATAGGATTCGGAATCGGTATCGGAGTAGGGTTGAAAAATCTCTTTGAAATTCAAAATCGGAATTGGAATAGGAATAGGAATGTAAAAACTTAAAACCAGAAATCGGAACCGGAGCAAGAGTTAGACAACTTTTTTACGAGCATTTCAAACGCAGCGCAAATGCCAACCGAACTCTCGTATAGATGGGACCTTAAAAGTCTAGTGTTCAAAAGAGGTTGGAATCGGAACTTTAATCGGGACAGGAATCGGAATACAAAATTGAAATCGGAATTCGAACCTGAGTCAGATAATTATCTTTTAAACAATTCCTTAAACTTCATTAATATTATTAAATATTTTAATGTTTTAAATATTTTAAATTTTGAATGCAAATAATTTTTTTCTTTAGAAAAATAACGGATTTTTTATATATTATATTATATTATATTATATTATATTATATTATATTATATTATATTATATTATATTATATTATTTTATATTATATTATTTTATATTATATTATATCATATTTTATTATATATTATATTATATTATATTATATTATGTTATATATTATATTATATTATATTATATTATATTATATTATATTATATTATATTATATTATATTATATTATATTATATTATATTTTTATTTTATTATATTAAATTATATTACCTCTTATATTTTATATTATATTATTATATTATTCATTTATATATTATATCATATTATATTATATTTTTATATTTATTTTATTAACAAGCTCGTTCGTTAACCTGTGTATATATCAAACTAAATGTATATTAAAAATTAATCGCTGTTTTGCAATTATGAAGATTTGTTTACATTTTTTAATGACTTCAAAATTGGCTAACGGTTCTTTTTAATATATATATATATATATATTATATAATATATATATATATAATTATATAATATATATATATCCTATATCACTACTCTACTACTACTACCCCACTACTACGCTGTATTATAAGTGCCACTATAAGTAGTTCTGAGTGATTATTAAATATTAGGATATATATGTTGATATAAAAAGGTAATAATCAGTATGATTCAAGAGAGAGTTAATGATAGCATGTTTCGTAATATGGCTATATAATGAAGCGGGCTGTGATGCATAAAAATAGTATTGTATGGTGTTAAAGGACTTATCTTTAGTGTGAGCGTACTAGATTACCATGATGATTATATGTAGGTACTGTGAGTTTATATTAAGTGATAGTAGTGAGACTATCTACATGGAGTGATTGAGTGATAAATATAAAGCATAGTTATATACCTCTATATTTATATTGTATGATATTACATGATTAACTATGATGAGGTTACTGAGCTTTAGGGAAGAAGAATGATATAAAAATAATGAAGATAATAATGATAGTATATATATATCAGAGTTTATTTTAGGATGAAAGGCGTGTAATTACAAAGAAAAAGTAATATTGATAGAGAAAAATGAAAGTACGTTTAGATATGATTATGATGGTTCTTAGTTAAAATGTATTAATGAGGATGACATACCTCAGTGAGTATAACGGAATGTATTATATAGTTATATAGTAGATATAGTGCGTGAGTAGTAAAAATACGTACTCATAGTTTTCATTAGTGTGGTATAACTCGGAAGAAAAGGTATAATTTCTAACTAGTTAATATAGGAAATACCTGAGGAGAGAAAATTGAGTTTGAATTATGTAGTAAAGAGTACGAGTTAAGAAAGGTGCTATAAATTAAGAAATGAATGGCCGTGCTTATAGAGAAGCAGGCGGGCCCACCTATGGCCTCAAAGGATATAAGTGAAACCTCCCCATCACATGGACGAAGATGCCATTGTGGAGGGCCTATACGGCCCGCGCCCCGTAAGGGTATCTTGAGAGGTATGAGGGAAAGTAAGGCTAGTGGACTATAACATATGAATATTACTCAACCCAAAAGGTATTGTTAGGGTAGTATATATATATATTATATATAGTAGTTATATATATAAAGAAATTTAACTGTTTATATAATATAAAAAATGAACAAAATCGAGCAAGTGTCCGTATAAAATAACCAAGAGATAAACTGTTTAAAATTAGTAGTAGATTTTATAAAAGGTGACGAGCCTATCTGACGATGTCATAAGAAAATAGATAATTCTTATTTTTTTTGACTTTATCTAATGATCAGCCATTATAAATGAAATCACTTCAATAATAAAAGCAAAACTAATTTTGGAAATATGATGAATGTATTAAAAATAATAAAATCATGTAATACTGCAAGTTCATACGATTGTACTAAATAATGGAAATATATAATTTAATAAATATACATTGAAATATAGATCCAATATTTTATTCAAAGTAAATGTGAAATATGAAATATGAGTAAATATGAAAAGATAACTTGCTATTATTAAATTATTAAGTTATTCTGATTAAGAAAATCCTAAAATATTTCGAAAATAAATTAAATTAATTAATATATGTAACATAGAAGATTTAAGATCAAAAGTACGTTTAAAGCGCTCATATAGATGAAATAATATACTATTAAACTAAATATACGAATAGATATATTCCAACTAAATATCCTGAAGACTTTAGTACAGTGCGTTTGAATGAACTAATAATCTCATATAATAATGTATATCTTAATATAAAGTTTATTTTATAAATATTTTATTAGAAAACGTAGTAGAAAATTGAAGTTGCTACTATAAATTAGCCTCTGTTATAAACAATATTTGTAACACTGGATCACTTCGCAGCTATTTCGTAGCGTAAATACTGCTTTTCAATTATTGTCAACTTTATCAAATGTTTAGTTAGAATGTGTTAATAATAAATTATAGATTGAAAATAATAGCTAACACATCACCTAAACATTCAACTCTACATAAATTAATAAATGATAGATAAATATATTAAGTATAAATACTACATAAAATAAAAGTAAAAATAAATAAATAATAAAAAAAAGTAAGGGACTGAGATCAATCATTGAAAGCGTCAGTTATTGACAGTCGCTCAATTAACCGTTAGGTGAAGTGTTACTGACGTGGCATTTTCACAGCTGAGAGTTAGTACAGTAGTATTCAATATTTGTCTTTTATGATTCAAAGAGCAGTGAGAACGATACAGGAGATGTATAGCTTTAGAGCGAAGGTAGCGAGGAGAAGTCACTTTGCCGTAAAGTCTCAAGGAGCGGCAACGAAGAGATGTTAGCAGGGACCTAGAGATATCTACGGAGTCACTTATTCGTAGATACATGAGAAGAGCGCATTATCCGCTATTCAATTAGGTGTGGTAAATTTGTTTTATTGTACAACCCCGCCAACCGGCGATTGTTGAAAATTGTAGATACATTTCGCAGCGCGGGTCGTGTTGCGTTAAAAATGTAAATTTCCGAATCGTTTATTGCCTCGTCACACATCACCTCAATATACGCCATGGCGCACTAAGGTATGGTGCCGTTTTAAGAACTCTACGCTGTCCACTCTTAACCCAAACCTACAATAATAGTTCTAAAACGAAATAACGCCACTTTAGAAATTTAAAGAATATAAATATATTAGTAGTTATAATTATTAGTACAAGGCATTTATTTAGTACATGAAATCAAAATTAATTAATGATAAGCTAAGTAGGGGAAATAAATTAAGTGAAGAAGTGAAGATATTATATAAAATTTATATTATATATAAATATAATATACAACAACATTTTATATATAATATAATAATATATATTATATTTAATTATATTAAATATATATATATATATATTAATTATTATATATATATAAAATTAATATTATATAATAATATATATATTAAATTATATAATATTATATAATATATATTTATATTATATAATATTATATATATATTATATAATATATATATATATATTATATATATATTATATATTATATAATATATATTATATATATAATTATATATATAATTATATATATTATATATATATATATATATTAATATATATAATTATATATAAATTATATATATTGAATGTAGATAGATATATAAATATAATATAAAGGTGGCATGATTTACATCAATTCCTAACGATAAACTTGAATGCAATAGTTTTTTTGAATGAAGTAACGGCATAACGGAACCGTTTAACTTATTTCTTTTACATTTGTTAAAATGCAGTCACCAATAGCTATTATGTATTCCGCTATTTTTTTACCATCACTGTTATTTTTATTTAGTTATATAATCCATTTAGTTTAAGTTTTGTTACAACTTTTATTAACTTTGATTGATGAAAAATAACATAGTATTGAACCCACTACTGATTAGAGCTAAAAAATAAATCTGTCTTTTATAATATAGTATATATTATTATATAAATATATATATATATATGTTATTAATATATATAAATAAATATAATAATATAATTATACTATATAATTAATAAAATTGATATAATTAATATAATTAATTATATATTAAGATATATATTTATTTATAAATATATATATATATAATAATTATATATATTTTTTATATATATAATATATTTATAATATATATATATTATAAGTATAGATATATATTATATATTATATAGATATATTATATATATTATATATACAATAATATTATAATATATTTAATAATAAATATATTAATATAATAAGATAGTAATATATATATATATATATATTTTAGTAAATATATTATATATATTATATATCTAATATAAATATATTATATTATATATATATACTTCATCAATTAGCAACATAGTAAATTATATTCTTGAAGTATATTCTTAATATAAACACATCCTCGTGGTTTAAATGATATTTAGTAATGTTCCTGATATAAATATACATCTTTACAAATGTTCCAATTTATGTTCTGAATAAATAAAGAAAATTAGAGTTTTTTTGGAATAATAAATATCATATTATATATATATTATATAAATATATATATAATTAGGAAAAATAAAATCAAAAATAGTTACATGATAAATAGGCTGCGAATTGTAAATTCAAGTGGATTTGTACCTTGGAATCCTTTCGCAGGAATTAATTATTGATATTGTTCTTGAAAGATCCCGGAGTATTTCTCCTGATATTACAATTGATGCTTTATATAACATTCACTAATCGAAATTTCTATTTGTTAACTATCCTAATCTCAACAAGAATCTAGAACCAAATGACCGAATTATTGAGAATTTCTTGGTGAAGAATCCCTGTTTGTGTTCTCATTATGTTCCAAGAATGTGAGAAAAACATGAAAGATGTTTATTTAACTTATCTGAGAACATTCTGTGAACTGCTCCTGAATTTTAAAGAATGTTTCATGAATTAATTCGCAATTGTTCAGGAATATATTAAATATATATTGTATATTAATTTTATGAGGCCCTGCAATTGTGTGAAATGTGTTGACATATGTTACCTGTTACCAATTTTCTCAAACGTTTCTTCTGAAATAACCTTCGATTAAATATTAACTCATAATAATATAGATTTAAAAGAAAACCACAACAATATAAAAAGAAGAGAAAAAAAAAAAAAAAAAAAAAAACACGTACTAGGATTAACACTGATAACCTGGGATAACAGTAGATAGCCGCTAGTCTGACAAGGCTTTTGATCCGTATAAGAAAAAATTAAAACGTGATGTAACCCACCAGAGAAACGCGTTCTAAAGATGATGGTAAAACTATGCGCTATAACCGCGCCGATTATATCGTTTGGTTATCGTCAGCATGCCTGCAGGGAACGCCGACCAGGACTTTAATAATAATGCAAAGAAAAATAATTTTCAAATTTGAGACACTTGCGAATATTTTCTAGAAACAATTTTAAAATTCAGGGGGATGTGTGACAAATTAGAAAGAATGGCAAGTTCGTAGAGAATACAAGTGTATATGAGGTGATAAACAATCGTAAATCGTGTACAACCTGGATTATTCTTCGTGAATTGTTGATAGAATTGTATTATTCTCAACTTATGTATATCCTCTCCAAACACTTTACAAGCCCATATCAGTTTTAATTAACGATGCACTGTGAACTAAAAATGAGCCACCGTTACTTGTATGATTTTATATGTAAGAAATTTTAGTGTAAGCTGCTTGAAAGAGAATTCCATATATATATATATATAGATAGTACAATCCTACTAGCTCCAGTAAGCATATATGCTACTCAGGTTTTATATTATATACAATACCTCAATAATAATAAATATGAACCAGTTGTACTACGCACCCACTCACGGCAGAGCCTACGTGTAACCGCAGGGAGATGAGAGAGGAGTAGTATGGTCAACGAGCCAAGTACGTTGATCATCCGGACAGTTTAGTGCGCATTATTATCGCAAGCCTATGAGCACCAGATCACTATTGCCGCCATATTATCCCAAGTGAAGGAGGTGATTAAACCTGGGTCCACACGGGCCAAAAAATCAGTCAGAAGATGGAGAAGACGAATATTATCAGATACGGCAGCGAATGAGACCCTTTATAACTGGGTATTGAGCAGAGAAAAAATCACGAATGTAGGCGAGAATTATACAAGGCGTATTTATGTGGAAGCCATTTTAAGCCACCGCCACAGCGACCGACATAGCTTATGAGTTACCAAGATCCACTAAAGAAGCGTCCCACTCAGACGACAATTACACAAGCAAGTCCCACGTTGTGCTACGAGGGTGCGTTCGTAGATGGAGGTTTATTTTCGGTGACGTACGCGAGTGTAGTTTAATCCTCGATCCCATCCCAACAACCGTGGCCGCTGTGTGTGGCCGGTATCTATAGAGAGAATGAATTGTAGAAGTGAGAAGAACTATCTCAAGCGAATACAGCGTCCGCAAGATAGAGGGTCAAGTGAAAACTGGAAAGTAGAGAACAGTTTATAAGCCTTCTTGAACAGTGATGTGAGAGGACTTGACCCAGATGTTCCACAGAAGTCGTGAGTCGCGAACCCGCGGTGAGACCCCACCCAGAATATTTCGGAGCAACAAGTACTCCTTATTACAATACGAGAAGCGTGTAGCTCTGAGACGCGATATTTATACCAGACTCTGCTAGATAACAACCGAGGTGAGATGAGCACGGAATGAAAAAAGATGAATTCTCGCAGAAGATATGGCGTGAGAACAGAGTGACTGCGCTCATCGGCATAAAGAGTGAACAGAAGAAGTCAGCCGTATCTCTCGTGTATGATCTAAGACTTAGCTAAGAGACATCCGTAGTTTGCAAACGAGAACCACCACTCCGTAATGTTGAATAGATACGCGAGAGACATTAACATAATGATGTTATGTACAGACGACCAAGAGCGAGAAATGTGTAAATACTGAATCTCGTGCGAAAGCAGGAAAGAGACGAGGAGGAGAAGACCAGCTTCGAAAGAAAAATCCTAAATAAGAAGTAAACGTTGAGTAGAGAGATAGTCGCGTATCTCTAAGACGGGATAACTCCTTGTAGAATAATATACTTTGAAGAATATATTTTAATTATAAGTATTATATTGAATATGTATTCACAAAAGTTTTCATAGACTAATACCCCTAAATCGGAAATATTTCTATCCGAGATCAGTACATGAAGATATTAAGTAAATTGGATAGATTTAAAGAACGTAGAATGGCAATTCTATGAAGTAATAATGAATAGAGTAATGCAGAATTATTATAATAGATAATATGTATAAGGTGATAGAAAAGTGTCAAGTCATACGGTATTCATACGGAAGGTGGATAGAGTTAAGTAATGTGTTGCAAGGTGAGAGGAAATCATTAATGAAAAAGTAAAGAATATAGTAGAAGATTAAAGATACCGTAACCTGAGGAACCCTACCACTTTATTGACAGAAAAAAGAAGAAGATAATTCGAGACTAAAACAATCAACAACAGGCGATATTGAGCGAATTGAAAGTTAAAAGCATTTAAGAAACGATATAAAGTAAGTCAGAAAGAGAAGATAGAAATCCCGGAAGAGGCGAGACTTGTAGAGTAAATGGCCATAGTGACGGTGAGTGCTTATTAATTAGTACGCACTGCGTTACCATTAATGTTTTGTAGATTATGTGTACTAAAACGCCACCACGAAGTCTCCCCAGTATTTGGCCGTAAAAGAGTGGAAATAACATTTAAATCGGTATATTTAATATAAGTTGAAATCAATAGACCAGATATATCGCCAGTATATAACCTTTATAGAACGTGACTGAAATGTAACGTACTGGTTGATCCGGAGATAATATTGAGAATGAGTATTCCAAAGTAATGTATATATATAGATATAGAAGTAGAGAAGTCTGAGAGTATAGATGAGAGTTAAGAAAGTGTTATCTAAAACATCTTAAAGATAGAAATATGACAGAGTGACAAGTCTATAAGGGTCATTAGATAGTTATAAATTAGTATCAGAGCGGTGACTTCCTTTTTTCGGTTTAATAGGTTGGACATGTGCTGTGACTTTCCACACTGATGGGTAAAAGTTGCTAGTATTAGAGGGATATATATAAGAGTAATATAATAATAATATTGGAAACGAGGTGGCTGGGGTCAGCACGTAGGCACCATTATCCACTCAAAAACTCGGTAGGATGGTATAGCCATTCAGGGGCCTACTCACTACTCATTACATAATCGTTTCATAGATCTCAGGAGCCATATGCATACCTAGAAAATGTAATCAAGGCATAAAGACATTAGTTAACACCTGAGAGGAGAAGGAGGAGAGGTTATATAATGTAGGAGAAGCGGATCACAGTTACCAAGGTGAGTTAGAGGAAATAATAGGGCCAATAATGAGATTGAGCCTATTTAGTGGGAGTAGCTATAGTTTTTAAGCAATCAAGTAGCCATTACAAAATATATCGTAATAAGAGGAGGATTAAAAGGAGATTATAACAGAATTAAAGTTGTTACAAATAGAAGTTCTGAGTCAATTGAGGCCAGAAAGATTTTAAGTCGTAGGCAGAACCAAGGGAGGTTAGTATATATCGATATTCTTTATCAGCATTGAATGAAAAGCCTGCTAAATGTCTCAGTTCAGTACATATGTATATTTATATATATATAAATAATTATATATATATAATATAAGTATAAGATATGCATGTGACGGAGGCGAGCTGAGTGTGAAAATTAGCGAGAAGTATATATATTATAGAATAAGTTATAGTGTGATATATATATATTATATAGTAATAATAAGATAGTTAACGAGAATATTATTCAGTCCAGGAATTTACGCTGACTAGCAAATCTGAATTTATGGCCAGAAACAAGCACGATCGACTTACATGTGAATTTAATTTGATTGAGAGAAAGATTTTTATTCCATAGGAAGAATGAAACTATGCTCATCACCTTTCACGTTATTACAAAGCTTTACCCACCTTTATAGTGGCATAAGCCGAAGCTAGCATCAGAGTCAAAGGCTATTTAGTCATTCTAATTAATATATAGTTAGTTTATAATATATGTAAAGTAGACTTACGTCAATGGTATATATTATCCCACAATCAAGCCCCGATTCAATATTGCCAAGTTTGCAAAACGGATTACAAAATCTTTCACGTAATCCTAAGCCCAGATTACTAAATTACTATCCAGAGAATTATAAAGAATAATAATTATATATAGTATTTAATGTTATTGTTAAGGTTACTTATTACTTAAGGAGCGTAAAATATTAAATGTGCGTTTAATATTGATATTTTATAGATATAAGAAGGTACTTAAGCTGTTAGTAACATAGGTCAAGTGGTTACAAAGATAGGTAGACTGATTCTTACGAAAAGTAATAGTGTAGGTTCTTAGTATTTGTTATTAGTGGCTCATAGATCGTTTAAAATGATTAATAGCCTGACTATCTGATTCTAGGCTCTTCATTATTACTACACCACATGCCAGATGAACTCGAGAATATGTGTTGAATAATTTGTTATAACATCTCCATTCACATACTTTGCTCGATATGTGAATACATTTGTGAAATGCGCTCATTAATACAACACAAGTAGCATTTGACCGACAGTATTTGGGATGATGATAAAGAAACAGATCCAAGATAAACAGACATCCGCTAAGAATGTAGTAAGATATATGCAACCCTGAAAGAGATGAAAATCGTGTATCCTTTATATAAAAGTGTTAAGAACTTAGTAGCGAAGCACCCAATGATTTAATGTTTAGATAAGAAGGTAAGAGTGAGTAAAGTTTTGAGAGACCACTTATGAAACAATCGTAAGTTTAGGGAGTATTCGAGTATTACGACGAGACGTGTAGTTTATAACAGGTAAGTATTAATGTTGACATATGCACAAACTCCACCCTTTAGGCGGAAATTATGAAATAAGTATAGTTGGAAACATTAAACGAGTTAGAGGATGAATATCTTAGCCATCTGAGTCTACATGGGACAAGAGCCAAAGGTTAGTATTAGGGTTAGAGTTAGAGATAGGGATATGTGGTGATATTCCACAGAGGGTACAAATAGTTATAATTTTAAACAATTATTTTATCTATATAATGTTAAAGTTTAATGTAAAACAAATGATTTTTCAATGCAAACAGTTTCTGCTAGATTTGTGCAAATAATTAACAAGGCAACATAGTCCAAATATTTCAAAAGTACAAAGATAAGGTGAGCCCGAACAGAACTAAAACAAAAGGAGAAGAAAAGCAAGAATAAAAAAAAATATTATGATAACTACACAACTATAAATTACTATTTTGTTCAGCATTTTTTTGATATATAATTAAAAAATTAAAATAAAAATGCCTTTAAACAAGTAGCACCTATTGACGAAAATATAAACTTAAACCTATTATAAATACTTTATACACTATACTCAGGGAGAGTAGAAGGAAGCAAATATTATAATTATTGTTAATCATAAAAATAAAAATAAATGAAAAATTAAAAAATTGAAATAGCATAAAGAAAGCTACTGTTCCCTTTAAAAATGCAAACGTACTAGACCTCGCTCGAAAAAGTAAAATAAAAATGATTTTAAAGTTAAGCTTAAATAATATTTAATAAAGCTTTCAATTATATTAACAAAATATTTTGATATAAAACACAATACCATCATTTTACTAAACTACAGCACAACATGTGAATATTAAATTACCTAATAATAAATTAAAAATTAATAAAGTCTTTTAATATCTTTATTTTAACTATAGTCTGAGTTTTTCTACTACTTATACTACTACTTCTACTAAAAGATAAATTTAATATAATATTAATATTATATAATTAATATATTAATTATAATACATATTATCACTATAATATATATATAGATTTATATATTAATTATTAGATATATCATTTTATAT
The DNA here is from genome assembly GCA_015478945.1 of Trachelipus rathkii. Classification (NCBI taxonomy): domain Eukaryota; kingdom Metazoa; phylum Arthropoda; class Malacostraca; order Isopoda; family Trachelipodidae; genus Trachelipus; species Trachelipus rathkii. The sequence continues at coordinate 6,079 of JABUQX010106629.1, read as the reverse complement.
ATATATTATAATATTAGATATATTATTAATTAATAATTATTAAGAAGATATAATAATTATATATATAATATATATTTATATATATACACATATTATAATATATAATTATATTAATATATATATTTACTTCAAAAGATATATATGGAATATGTATATATATTTTAGATATATATATATATATATTATATTAATATATAGATATATATATATATTATTAATTATAATTGTATTTTATTAATATATATTAAGTCATTAATTATATATATTTATATATATATATATAGATATATATTATGATAATATATAGAATTATTATTACTATAATTAATATATTAAATGATAGTGATATATAATATATATAATATTATATTAATATATATAGTAGTATATATAGTATGATAATATATTATATAACCTATATATATTAATTAATATATGATTAATAATAATATATATATATAATTATAATATAGTATATTAATTGTTAATTAGTATGATTAATATATATTATATATATAATTTTATATATATTTATTATTATAATTAGCCTAAAATATTCCTATTAAATATTTAATAATATATACTTCTTCTTATATATCCCTTTAAATTATAATTATTAATAGTAATAAAATCCAATCAAAAATATTTATTATTTATTCTGTTATAAATTATTATTCCGTATATATATATATATATATCAGTTAACACGAAATATGTTGCTGCACTTACTTCAACAACCAGAGCGCAGAATTACTTGTTGAATTTAGATATAGTAAAAAGATAATTCGTATGTGTAGCAGCAATTTTGTAAGTGGTTAAATAGATATACATTGGGCGCAAAAGTGATAATGTATGATTGAAAGTGTGAAAAGTAAGAAAGCATTGAATATATAAATATGATCACTACATACAAGTGTGAGGTGTAATATTATGATAAATTATATATATAATAATATATATAATATTATATATTATATAATAATATATTATATAATATTATTAATAATTATATATAGACTATATAGTATATATTTATAAGTAGTTATTAATATATTATATCATTAAATACGTATATATATCATTATTCATTATGTTATTTATTTATTACTTGGTTAATATCTGAGTTATATTATCTATATATATGATATTTAATAGATATGATAGATATTATATATGATTATATATTAATACTATGATTTATTATATTAAATATTAAATAAATATAAGTATAATATATATATATATAAGTGAGTTTTAGCACCAAACAAACATTACGCGGCTTCATCAAAATACGATTAAACTATAAGCGACCTACATGATAAATTCATTTAAGCTAATAAATAGAAATATAAAAATAATCATACTCGATCAAAGATTAAAGAGATATAATGGAATGTGTAGATATATATATATATATATATATATATATATAATATACTTATATATATATATATATATATATATATATATTATATATATATATATATATATATATATATATTATACAGTATATATATATATCTAGTTAATAGTTATCATTATTACTCTTACACTTATATTATATATATATAGATATATATAGTAGGTATAATAATATATAGTTATATTTAAGTAATATAGAGACTAATATAGTAGATATATATATGAGAAGATAGCTATATGTAGCGGAGTTTCATATAGAACTCATGACGTCAGGCAGAGGCATAGAGGCAAGTTCTGTTCTGGTCTAGTGCTACATAATTAAGTTTTCATGGCCACCACTCCCTTGCTTAACAAACTTCGGTATAGGTATAATAGATATGACATCCGAGTGACCACTACTCAGTATACTACTTTCTCATAAATATACGTATTATATACGTGAGTTATATATAGTATAGATTTCAGGAGTACCATGACCCGATCGAATTGATATAATCTAAGTGCAATATAAAGGTACATATATATAAGGTAATACACAACTTATGAATAGTAAGAGTAAGTGAAGTATATAATACGAGTAAGAGCCAATGTAGATATATATAGGATAATGAAGACAGAATCGTATATTCCAGGGTTTAGATAGTTTAATATATATAGAGGTAAAAATAAATTAAGTTATATATATATAGAAGGTTATACTTGTATATAAGATAGTATTATGACCTTATTCATGATTAGGAGAATAGCTACAGAACTAATCTAAGATAGCGAGTAAATAAGAGGAGAAAGACAGATTTACAATAGATAATAATATATATGTTGTTATAGGAGATGTTTATTTGGTGACATAAGTGAAGGGCCAGATAAGATTATTAGTATACTCAAGTATAATGAGGTACTTTATAGATTTCGGCCGACACACAAATAAGAGAGAAGAAGGTAGTATATGTGAAGCACATTGTTTCGTGGAGTGGTGTCTGTGATCTGAAACTCCCTTTTAGCAGCTTGCATAGATACGACTAGAGACTCTTAAATGCTTTTTTCTCATTTTATCTAGAATTCCACACCAAATTAATAGTTATAAATATTTTTATGTCTCTAAGTGTGTAATGCTGTGATTCCGTAGAGGTTTTAAAAAGTAATAAAATATTAAAATTTCAATGGAATTTAAAAACTATTTTAAATATTAAAGAATTTAATGTAATGAGAATGATATCTTGACGAATTATATTTCTTCAGTCTACTACTCTCAAAGCGGCTAGCTCTTACTGATTCTCATATGTTCATAGAAATTGAAAATGGTGCACCTGTACTATTGAAGAAATAGAAAACTCTCACAAACGTCTGAGCTCTTGAAAGTTCAGACGCCTTCAATGTTTTGTTGATGAGCTGATTTTATTGTGCGATGAGAAAAGTAAATATATATTTTAGTAGAATACGGCCATAAGAATCAGCGATATTGAACTCTCGGTCTCATAACCCATAACTTGACAACACGACTACTCTCAACCGCGTGCGACAAAAAGCAATACTATTATGCTCAGGATGCTGCGATAAAATTTTAGATGCTCAGGAGCAGAATCTACTAGAAGAACAAAACAAAGTCAAAGATGTCTCCAATATAATAGATATCGCTCACGAGTAAAGCTTACAGGGATAAATGAATACATTTTTGTGGAGAATAATCTCTATAGTCAGTTAATAATTTTGATATGAATAAATGCTAAATAAAAAATAAATAAAAAATGAATATTGTAAATAATTATATATAAGTATATAATGATAAGTACTTAGATGAGTGATCCATTTGAGACCTTTTTATACTATTACGTCGTTTAAAATAAAATGAGACTTTCTCTTTTTTTTTATATAACTAAAAGAATACTCCACTAAAGTGAGTATACTCGCCACCGATTAGGTCAGAGTGTTCAGGTATATATAGGTCTCTCGTGTATACTTCGGGATAAACTAACGTGATTAGGTCATTAAGGATACTAATTACCCCTCTCCCGGTAGGGTCTCCCCGGAACCCCCGCTTAATTATTGTATTTTGTGAGGTATTATTATGATCGTGCAGTGGGCGTTCCTTACTCGCCCCTATCTCCTACTAAATCATACGGGGTATGGAAACGTCCCCCCCTGTGTTCCTCCAGTCGGCTCGAGCCCCCTACATTGCCGTATATATATATATATCCTTTACATAATATAATATATTAAATATACTATGTCCCCCAGCTCAGGTATCGTGAGAGTCGACTCCTCCCCAATAAAATATAATAAAATAAGCCTTTTTTTATTTTTTTTTTTTTTTTTTTTATTTTTTACATTTTCTCAGCTCACATCATTAAAATTATTGTCCATAGATTCCAACAATTGATATGTGACCTACTTTTCCCTTAGTTCTAATTATGTGATAGTTTTTGAGATTATGATGATGTGGAACTTCTACTAGATGGACTGTGGCCTTATAATTAATAAGTTAATATTATATAGATGATATAATTGAGTAGAAGGACGATAAAAGTAAACTGTGATGATCATTCGTCTACTCACTTCAAAATAATTTTCATAGTCTATCTACAATATTAAGTTGGTAAACCTGTGAATTGGATATTAACATGTTTTGCCGCCTATTTATTAAACAGAAAACGTGACAATACGTTTTTAATTGGTTCAACGTCCTAATACAAAACTTCTAGTATTATTTATATATATAAATTAAAAGAATATATAAAAGAAATATGTTTTTTTTTTTTTGTTTATTGTATCTTAAATCCAACACATTACGGCTATTGCATATAAAAATCGTGACGAAAGCCTAAAGCAATCTTAAGACAACGTACTATGATAATAATAAACTATTCTGAGTACAAAAATAAACAATGTGACAATTATTAGTTTAAAATATTTATTTAGACTTATTTAGACTTAAACTTACTTATTTATTATTTTTTATGAGTTTCTGTTGATTAATATTATAGTAAAGATTAATATTTAATATTAATTTTAAGGCTATACATCACATTAACGTTTGTAGTAGGTAAGTAATAGTAGCTAATATAATAAAAAAGTATACATGAAATACATAATATAAATAACGTAGTATAACTTATAAAAAAATAGTATTGTATACTATATAAGATATTTAATAATTAATTATAAATGAAGTCAAAATTAATATTTAAATAATATGTTTCTATTTTATATGTATATATATATTATAATTAATATATAATTATATATATTAATATATTATTATATTATATATTAATTATATATATATATATAATATTATTTAATATTATGGTCAGATTTTTTAATGCTCCAGTATGTAACTAGAGAACGCAGGTCCTACAGTAAAAACAAATTTAATATATTTGGAATCAGCCGAAAATTTAATGAGATTGAGGATTTTTAAACTTTTTTTTTTTATTTATTTTTATTTTTTTATTTTATTTTATGGAAGTAAATAATAATTTTTTATTTATTTATATAACTAATAACATAATACTAACTAAGGGTAAACCGCAAAGAATGCAGGAGTCGGGGTCTCTCGGTCACTCTCCGTGATGTACGACGGGGGTAGTCTAGAAGTCCCCCTCCGGAGGCAATGCTCTGCGCTCTGATACCTCTGCGCCCTCTTTGCGTCTTGCGCACCGGCTCTGCTGCCCGGCGGTTGACGGATCGCCGCACATCTCCCTCCCGGGAGCTATGAAACTCCCGCTCCTATACCCGCCGCTCAGCTCGAGCCCTCAAAAAAACTTTAAATTTCTTCCAATAAAAAAACAAAATTATTTCACCCGGTAAACTTCTGGCCAGGCCGACTCGAACCCACCGGGGACAGGCAGCTCGACCGGCTCTGCGTACGTTTCATTACCCGGAAGCAGTGCGCACCGCACCGCACCGCTCACCCGCGGAAGATAGTCCGGAGGGAAAACCCGACGACACCAAAGGACCAAAGAGGGGGGTTCCGGCAGCGAAAACTCCCCCGCGAAGCGCGGCGGAGCGCTAAAAGTCCCCTCCCGTCGTTGTGCACCCGCACACGAGGAGCCCGCGGAGCAGACCGACTCCTGCGCAATCCGCATTGCCGGTTTACCCTAGGGATTCCTTAGTTTAAAAAAAAAAAAATTATTTACGTCAATGTTAAATCAAAAATATAAAATATAAATGAAAATAAAAAAAAAGTTAATAATACCTTATTCCTTAGTAGATTTTTCACAGTATGGATGATTCCAAATATATAATTTTTTTTTTAATTAGTATTTAGGTACACTTGCACGTTCTCTTAAGCATTTAGAAATGATTTCATTAAGTACAATTTAAAAATAATAATATCTGTAGAAATCATTAATATTATATATATAATATCATGTTGATATCAGCTCGTTAGATAACCTAATAAATAATCATTAGGGTGAGAGGCACTTCAATTATATAGTACTATATATATATATATATAATATTATATAATAATATATATATATATATATAATATATTATATATATATTATATTATGTAATACATATATATTGTATTAATATATTTTGTGTATATTAAATATCATAATTAGATAAATAAATAAATATAATAAATATATATATATATAATATATATATATATATATATATATATTATATATATATATATATATATATA
>JABUQX010106628.1:7500-58346 GCA_015478945.1 Trachelipus rathkii | reverse complement strand
TTGTTTTTTTCAGTATACTTCGTTCAGTTTCCCTCAGGTGGTGTTTAACCGTTTTTTTTTTTTCCGCATTCAATAACGCTTCCCGCGTTTTTCGTGCGCCGCTTCAATATATATATATATAAGTATAAAATTATAATTTTTGCGAATAGTTATAATAAATTTATGAACTTATCAATAAATTTTTATTAATTTGAATGTAATTTAAATACTATTAAATTTGTATTTTTTGTTTTTATTATTTTTTATTTGTAGAGTCACAATCGTAAATTTTGTATTTCAGTATTCTAAATGTTAAAATTTGTTTAACATTAAAAGAATTTTTTGAAAAGTAGTAATTTTATATTTAATATGCATTCTTATAATGTATATAAATTTTAGGCTTCATACATATAATTTTTATTTTATAATATTTATAATTATTGATTTGTGCAGACACTCCTTGGCGATGCTGGTGAAGAAGAAAAGGGTTCCAAAATGAAAAGTAGTTCAAGAAGCAGACCTCAAACGTCAGTAACGCTTGATCAAACCATTAAAAAGAGTCATCTAAAAAACCTCAGTTGCAGATTTTGTAATTTTAGTTTTAAAAGCAATGATGAGTTGAAAAGCCATTTAAAGATACATAACAAAACAAAGTTTAAATGTGAACATTGCAATTATGAATCTAATTTTAAATCTGACCTAATAAAGCATTTGGTAATTCACAGCAATATAAAATTGTTCAAATGTGCTCATTGCGGCCATAAATGTAAATCGGAAAGAGACTTAAAAAGACACATGCTTGTACATCAAACTGTAAAGTTATTTAAATGTTCTGAGTGCATCTATGAATGTAATCGGAAAGTACACTTAAAATCACATATGCTTGTGCATCGAAAAATAAAGTTATTTAAATGTTCTGAGTGCAGCTATCAATGTAATCAGATAAGATACTTAAATGCACACACGCTTGTGCATCGAAATATAAAGTTATTTAAATGTGCTGAGTGCAGCTATGAATGTAATCAGAAAGGAAGCTTACAAAAACACATGCTTGTTCATGGAAGTGTAAAGTTATTTAAATGTGCTGAGTGCAGCTATGAATGTAATCAGAAAGGAAACTTAAAAACACACATGCTTGTTCATCAAAGTTTAAAGTTATTTAAATGTGTTGAGTGCAGCTATGAATGCAATGCTAAAAGATCACTAAAAAACCACTTGCGAAATCATGAAAATGTAAAGTTTTTAAAATGTTCTGAGTGCAGCTATCAATGTAATCAGAAAGGAAACTTAAAAAGACACATGCGTGTTCATCAAGGGGCAAGTATAAACAAACAAGAGTAAATAATATCAAATGGAAGGAACATGTACGTGGGAAACATTTTAGAATGTAAGTGCTAGAGTAGATTTATATAGATAAGGAACATACACTTAACTTGTTCTACAACCACTAACTGGAGTATATTTAAGAAAGGAAGATAAAAAGACAATAATATCTGCACAGGACCAGATCCTAAAAACGAACTGGTTCATGAAAAATATAGAGAAGAAGAAATTACAGATAATTGTAGAATGTGTAAGGAAAAAGTGGAGACAGTAAACCATATTTTGACAGGATGTAAAACTACTACGAATGGGTATATATACAGATAAACATAACTCAATTTGTAATATGATTCACATGAAGTTATGCCCGAAATATAATTTGAAATAAAAATATTGGTATCACAAACCTGCAGCAAAAATGGAAAACGAAAAAGCCATGATCTTATATGACAATACGGTATCAACATCAATACCCACACCACATAACCGACCAGATATAGTAGTAAATGAAAAGAGAACAAAAAAGTTCATGATAATAGAGATCGGAATAAGTAGCAACAATAGAATAACGGGGGGAATTACATGCATACTTTCGAGGCGATGAAATTACCTCCATTTTAATGGTGCGTCTTTCTCTTTTGCGTTCATATTCTTCTACACTCATCCTCAGGCAACATCTTACAGACACCACATTTATCCACATATCATATACACATGATTAAAGTACCCCACTTCTAGATAATACCTTACAGACATCCCTACTACTCATATCCCTGTGTGCGGGGGGAAAGAATTGCCCACATCGTATGTCCCGCGTGTCGTAGAAGGCGAGACTAAGGGGCGGTGGTAATTGGGTTGGCTGCCCACTACCTATCTCTTGCTAGGAATGCTGATGCATGCCTCCGAGATGGTCGTGATCGCATAAACGACCTTCTAATTTTCGCCGAAATTGTATGAATCGTATGGGTACATGGAATGTCAAGAGGAATAAATGTTGAGGAGAAGAGGAGAGAGGTGATGGATGTATTTAGAAAGAACAAATTTGATGACTTGCTCGCTGTGACTGAAACAAAGATGAAAGGAAAGGTGAGAAATTAGGTGGTGTGGTGTGAAATATGTGTGTGATGCTGGTGTGAAAGAGAATGAGAGGGAGAGAAAAATTTGATGAGTGACCTGTAGTACGTACAAAGCTATAGTAGACTTTGTGTGTGTGAGTCCTAAAATTCTAATGGTTAAATTTAAGTTTGAAAGGTCAAGGTATGTGTGGTTGTGACGTATGGTCCATCTGAGGGAAACGTTGAAGAGAGTACGATTTTTTGGGATAATTTGAATGATGTTCTGGGTAGGGTGAGTAGGGCTTCAGAATATTTGTGTTGGGGACTTGAATTATGGTTGGATAGGTGATCAAAAAAAGGGATATGGTATAACAGGTGGTTTTGGGGTGGCGGGAGAAAATGAAAAAAGAGTAGGAAGGTGATTGATTTCTGTGAAGAGAGGTATGTGTGTGTAGAGTAATACTTTCTTTAAAACACAAGAGTATCCATAAGTATACTAGAGTTGGTGTAGGACTGTAGGTAGAGATGGTATCGAAGTGAAAAGTATGATTGATTTTGTGTTGGTGAAGAATGTTGAAGTATGTGTTGGATGTTAAATCCAGTGAGGGTTTAGGGAATGGGATTATCGGATCGGTTATGTTGTTCTATGTAAGAGAATTAAGTTAGTGGGGAGAAGCTTGGATGGAGAAGGAAAGGTGATACAGAAAGAGGTAGATCATTAAAGTGAGAGGGTCGTGAACAAGACAATAAGGATAAGTATGTAGGAGCGCTCGTCGCTAGGAAATCGGTTGAATGTGAACAAGTTGATGCTGAACAAATCTGGGGCAAATGAAAGGAAACGGGTATTGGTAGTTACAAAGGAAGTGTGGATATAAAGTAGGAAGTAGAATGTGCTGGCAGATGAATTGGAATGAAGAGGTGATGAAAGCGGTTAAAGTGCGTGGTTGGATATTACCGTAGTTTCGAAAGATGCTTAGATTATAAAAGAATGCGTAGGAGAAAACAAAATTAAATGAACAGTTTGGAAGGAGGATGAATGAGGACATACAAAGGAAATGAGGCTCTTCTGGAAGGAAGCGCAGGTTAAGAATGAGAATAAAGGGAATCTGCTTAGAATAATGAATAGGGATGGTGCTTTTTAACTGATGAAATGGATGTGAGGAGTCTGAGCAGAACACTTGAAAATCTGCATAACAGTAATGAAGGGGTGTTAGTGAATGTGTGTGGTTTTTGATGGTGCAGAAGGAATAGGTATTTTAGAGGATGAGTTTATTAGTAAGGAGGAGGTGTGGGGTGGGTGAGAAAGTTGAAGAAGGTAAATCTGCAGGTATGGAATGAAATTACTAGTGAAGTGATCAAGAGCGGAGGCAGGATGGTGATTGATTGGATTTGGAAATTGTGTAATAACAAAGCGTTTATGGGAGGTATAGTTCAAAGGGATTGGAGGAGGCAGTATGGTACCCTTATATATAGGAGTAGCAAGGAAAAGGGGTGTAGAAATTATGGGAATAAGTTTGTGGAGTGTTGTAGGGAAGGTATATGCTGGTGTTTTGGTCGAAGAGTGCGTCCAGGTGACTGAGGGACTGATTGGTGAAGAACAAGGTGCGTTTAGGAGTGGTAAGAGGATGTGTGGATCAAGAATGCTACATTGGGGAAACAAATGAAGTTGAGAAAATGAGGGAGAAAGAAGATATAAATGTATTTTGGTTTTATGGATTTACAACAGGCGTATGATGAGTTAATAGGGAAAGCCTTATATGGCGAAATTAGTGATATAGTGAGGTGGTGGTAGGCTACAGATGGAATCAAAAGTATGTATGACGATAGTGAAGCATGTGTAAGAATAAATAAGATTGTCAATAAAGGGTGATTGGTTTTAAGTTAATGGTGGTGGGGCGGTTGTGTTATGTCTCTTGGTTTATTGAATTTGTATATGGATGGGGTTATGAAAGGAATTCGAGGTGGGGATGGCAGGAAGTAATTTAGAATGATGGAGAATGGAGATGAGTGGAGGGTGCCTACCTATTATACGGATGATTTGGTTCTGTGGCGAATCAAGGAAGAGTTTGAGAGGATTGGTAGAGATTTGGCAGGGTATGTAAAGGGAGAGGGGTTTGAAAGTAAGCTTAGATAAGTAAGGTTATAGTTGTGAGTGAGACAGTCCTCAGTGTGTGAGGATATGTTAGATGGTGAGCAGCTGGAGCAAGTGTCTGAGTTTAAATATTTGGGTATGTGTTGGATGAGAAGGAACGGATGATGCAGAGTGTAGTAGGAAAGTTGAATGGCAGGAAGGTTGCTGGTGCAATTAAATCGTTAGTGAATGTAAAGGGACTAAGTCTTGAGTGCGGTAGAGTCTTGGTGAGGGTATGTTGTTAAATGTGTTGTGTATGGTGGTGAGACTATGGTCTGGAATAAGAAATATAGATCTAAGAAGTTCAATGTGTTTCAGATGGACAATCTTAGGGACATGCTAGGTGTGAGAAGGGTAATAAAATGAGGAATGAACGTATTAGGGGATTGTGTGGTGTGAAGAAGAGTGAGAAATGAGAGAATAAATGAAGAGTATGTTGAAATGGTTTGGTCACGTGGAAAGGATGAATGATAGTCAGTTGGATAAGCGGATGTATAGTGGAAGTAGTGTTGGGAACCGACCGACTGGGGAGACCGAAGTGGATTGAGTCGGTGAACAAATGTCTGAAGGGAGAGAAATGTGAGTTTGGCAGAGGCGAGAATAAAGGTGCATGATAGGAGAGAATGGCGGGGTTTTATGGTTGTGGCCCACCTGGGCCAAGGGATGAACCCTTACTTTACCATAGTGAGGGTGCGTCGCGGGTCCCATGGGGAAGCTTTAGGGTGGATTTTCTGTCTGTGACGAGCTTTCACTAATTAATGGTACAGAGAGGGGCGGCAGGCTGGAGCTTTCTTTTTCACGACATTGTCATATCTCCTACCTTTTTCTTTTCCGATGCTTGTAGCGCTCCTTACTCTAATCATCGAAAGATAAGAGAGATCGGAATAAGTAGCGATAATAGAATAGCATTATATGAAGGGGAAAAGAGAAATAAAATATGTAAGACTGAAATATGATATAAGAAAAATGTGAGATGGAGGATGTCGAAATTGTACCGATAGTTATTGGAGCAACAGGAGTGGTAAAGAAAAGTATGACTACATATTCAAAAAAATTACCAAACATCATAGTTAAGGATATAGTCATGGAGGTGATGAGAAATTGCCTAGCAATCTTAAGACTCGTGCTAGGGACTAGGGAGTACCTGAAAATCCTTCATAGGTCAAAGGTTTAGATCTGGATGAAGGATAATATCCTCTAAATAGAGAGAAATTAAAAAAATAAAAATGTAAATAAAATTATTTAAATGTTCTGAGTGCGAACATGTATGTAATGAGAAAGGAAACTTGATTAAACACGTGCTTATGCATTAAAATAAAGCAACGAAAGTTCGATTCCCAGTACGTCAAACTGATTCTTCGCCTACGCTGTTGGGATGGTTTAAAGCAGGACCAGTTATTGGAATAAGGGCAACAGAGTCCTACAAGAATATTACCAGTTGATTGTGACTATTTCTGAACAATATATTATGCACAGTAGGAGGAGAACCATAGCAGATAACATAGGAGTTAAGGTAATGAAAGGAGAATAGGAACCGGAAAAATAGAATCAAAATCTGGAAATTTAGACTAGAGAGAAAGAAATGCAAAATTAAGAAAGGAGATTTCCATTTTAACGTCATTTCAGAGAAATCAATTGAGATCTGAAATAGCAATAGGACGAGTACAAAATATAATAAAAAGAGAAGGATTTGGACAAGGCAATAAATTAGTTCATGCGATTACTAGAAGAAAATTAAGTCTTGCAACAAAAAGTAAAAAGTTAAGAAGATACGAACGAAACGAGAAACAAAAACAACAAAATCGAATGTTTAAACAAGATCCTGGAAGATTGTACAGAAAACTGAGAAATGATGAAATCAGTCACTGAACCTCCAAGAAAAGAGGAGATTGAAAGATTTTGGAAAAACATTTATGGAAATGAAATACAACATGACAATGATTCGGATTGGAAGGAAGAAATAATATTAAGGAAATGGAATTTGGAGAAATAAGTCAAAAAGAAGTAGAGGAAGTCCTTGTGAAGCTATAATATGCGGATGATTTGGTTCTGTGTGGCAAGTCTGAAAGAGAGTTTAGAGAGGATTGGTGGAGAGATTTGGCAGGGTATGTAAAAGGAGGGGGTTTGAAAGTAAGCTTGTAGATAAGAGTAAGGTTATGGTTGTGAGTGAGGGACAGTCCTCAGTGTGAACTTATGTTAGATGATGAGCAGCTGGAGCAAAGTGTCTGAGTTTAAATATTTAGAGGTATATGTTGGATGAGAAAGGGAACGGATGATGTATGAAGTGTAGTAGGAAAGTTGTGAATAGCAGGAAGGTCGCTGGTACAATTAAATCGTTGGTGAATGTAAAAGGGACTAAGTCTTGAGTGCAGTAGGAGTCTTACATGAGGAGTATGTTGTTACCTGTGTTGTGTATGGTAGTGAGACTATGGTCTTTATAGAATAAGAAGTACAGATCTAAAGTTCAATGTGTTCAGATGGACAGTCGCAGGGGCATGCTAGGTGTGAAAAAAATAGTTAATAAAGTGAGGAATGAACATTTCAGAGTGGTGTGGTGTGAAGAAGGGTAAATGAGAGGAATAAGTTGAGGTAGATGGTTTGGTTGTGTGGAAAGGATGAATGAAGAGATCAGTTCGGTTAAGCGGATGTATGAGTGGAGAGTGTGTTGGGAACCGACCGGCTGGGAGACCGAAAGAGAGAAGTGGATTGAGTCGGTGAACGAATGTCTGAAGGAGAATGTGAGTTTGGCAGAGGCGAGAATAAGGTGCATGATGGGAGAATGGCGGGGGGTTTGTATGGGGGGGGGGCAGGATTTGTGGCCCACCTGGGCAGAGGATGAACCTGCGACGATTACCATAGTGAGTCCATCCGCAGTCCTATGATACTCTAGGGTGGATTACTACTGTCTGTGACTCTCACTAGTGTGGTACAGAGGGGGCGGTAAGGCTGGGCTTTCTTTTCGACGTTTTGTCATGTTCTCCTACTGCTTTTCTTTTCCGGTGCTTGTACAGCATTACCCCCAATCTTGGGGCAAGAGGAAGGTGAAGAAAGAAAGAAAGAGAAAGTAAAAGAAGTAAAGGAAGTCCTTGTGAAGCTTAATAATTGTTAAAGAAGGTCACAGTACTTATAAGCCCCCTTACAAAATGTTTGAACAATTTAATAGATGGAGGAGGACCCATTTCAGAATGATTGACAATAGGAGACACTAACCTCGTGTCAAAATCTGAAGAAACTAAAAATCCAACAAAATACATACCTATAACATGTTACCTACCATGTACAAAACTCTAACAGCAATAATAGCATCTAGAATATACAAACATGTAGAAAATATAATAATCGAAGAACAGAAAGGATGCATCAGAAATAGTATGGGCAAAAGATTAATTATTATTCTACAAAATTATTCTTGTAAATAGTAGGAAGAACCAGAAACATCTAAGCATGACCTGGATAGATTATAAGAAGGCATATGACAGTGTTCATAGGTGGATATGTGAAATATTAAAAATATACAAAATAAATAAAAAAAAATAGATTTTTTAAAAGAAGGAATGAGGCAATGGGAGTCAATTTAGAACTGAAATGAAAAGGTACTGATTAGTGGAAAAAAAATAAAAAAGCTGTATCTTCAGGGGGTTCGCTATCGCCATTGCTCTTCATTTTGGCTATTAACCTTTTGAGCAATCTAATAAACAAATTGCAAAATAGATATGGAATAAACGCACGTAACGCGAAATAAAGCAAATTAATTTCGCATCTGTTTTATATGGATGACTTAAAATTATATGCCCTAAATAGACAAGAGACAGTCAAGCAAGTGGAGGTAGTGAAGAAGTTCTCTGAGGATATATGTATAGAATTTGGTCTGAATAAATGTGCTTTCCTTACACTCAGGAAAGGGAGAAGAACGGAGAATGAGAACATCACGATAGACGATACCATCATAAGACAACTGGAGCAGAAAAGAAATACTTATAAATATCTAGAGGTGGAGGAGGTCGGAGAAGTCGGAGAAGGTGGAACATAAGTTGATGAAAAGAGAAACTGGAAAGAGAATGTTTAAAGGCAAAGTGATATTAAAATCAGTGAGTTCAAGAAATAAAACGGAAACCACAGACATCCACAGTGAGTGGAGTGGTAGGTGATTCAGGAAGACCTTAACAAAATTGTTATAAAAACGTGAAAAATGTTAAATGCCCACAAAATGATTTATAAAGGACAGATCTTATCTAGAATGTATACAGAACGCAGAAAAGGATGCATGGGATGTTGGTAGAAATAAATTACATATATTAAAAGTAATAGGGATGGGCCAATACCTGGAAAGTTCAGAAAACAAATTCCTCCAATGGGTGTATCAACACGAAAGTGGCAAGCCAACAACAACTTCGCTAATTAAAAAGAAAACAGATTACATGAATATGAACAACATTAGAATAGAACAAGGCCAAAGGTGGGAAGAAAAACGCAAAAGGAAAAGAATAAAAGACAAATTTGAAGCAGAGAGGAAGAAGAAACATAAACCAATGGAGGCAACAAGCAATGGCAAAAGAATGCAAGAAAATCATAGATTAAAGTTATATGGATAAAAGGAAAAAAAATCAGTGGAGAAATTCACTAGGGACGATTACAGAAGAAGAAGAAGAAGAAAGAGTGATTATGGCCGCTCAAGACCGAACACTCAGAACAAGATGGCACAGAAAACACATAGAAAAGGAGAACATCAGCGACAAATGTAGAGTGTGTGACCAGGACACAGAATCTGTTCCTCGCATTTTTTGCTGGATGTCAGACTCTTCTAAGCAGACATCTGTATACTGAAAGGCATAGCACCCTC
Source organism: Trachelipus rathkii (assembly GCA_015478945.1). Taxonomy (NCBI): domain Eukaryota; kingdom Metazoa; phylum Arthropoda; class Malacostraca; order Isopoda; family Trachelipodidae; genus Trachelipus; species Trachelipus rathkii. The sequence goes on along the minus strand of JABUQX010106628.1, from coordinate 49,018 downwards.
GTGAGATTAATTCATTTCAATTAAATTTTTTTCAAACTGTGTGCCGCAACCTGGGGTACCGCAGTCTTACCCAGGTGCACGCGCTCTAACGGAAATGTCTTCTCAGTTCCCATGTCCCTCCTCTCCTCACTCCTGTATATGTATGTGTGTGTGTTGTGTGTGTGTGTATGTATGTGTAACATTTGTATATGTGTGTGTGTGTGTGTGTGTGTTTGATATATATATATATATATATATATATATATATATATAAATATATATATATATACTATATATATAAGGTGTCGCGAATAATTCTTGATGAGCTATGGGTGCCTTGAACCAAAAAAGTTTGAAAACCACTGGATTAATTCATTTTAAATTGTGCCAAATATGTAGCTTACATCAAGGACCAAGAAGCGACCAATTACTGTTTATAAATTTAGAAATAGAAAAAACGAAAGAGGTGCTGTTACTTTTATAGTTTCGTTATCCTAACGGATGTAACAATGACCCACAATAGGCGGACATCATAGTCAAGATAAGAGGGGAGCAGAAGTGTCACATAATGGAGGCTAGAGTCCCAAATGATAACCAACTTGGTGGCATATGAAAAGGAAAAGGAAATAAAATATCAAAGGCTTAAACACGAAATTAGAAGAATGTGGAACACCAATGAAATCGTTGTGATTTCTATAGTAGTTGGAACGTGGGTGTAATAAAGAAGAGTCTTGGGGGAAACATCTGAGAACCTCCCAGTATCAGTCAACACATTAGAACTGAACTTAATGATTGTAAGAAAGAGCATTGCAATCACTTATGGTTAAAAAAAAAAATTGGAATGTCCTTATGGTCAAAATTTGACCACGAACACCCAAGATCTACAGATACATTAATAACCCCGTAAAAGGGAGGGAAAGGAAAAGAAAATAGTTATTTAAATGTGTTGAGTGCAGCTATGAATGTAATGATAAAAGATTACTAAAATTCCATTTTGCTAATTTTGTTATTTAAAAAGTAAAATAAATTATTTTTTCTTCCTAACTTTTGAAATAATTCCTTGAATTATATGAACAATATAATGTTATTCAAAAAAGATTTCTTAAAATAAAACTGCTTCAAATAAATCTGTCCTTTAACGATGGCTTTGGATTCGATTTTATTATTTTAAAATCCGAAAATAAGCGCTCAATACTCATTCGAGTGTGAGGCAAAGCTGTAACTGTGTAAGCACCATCTTGCAAAATTTTAGGATAAAAACCAATTGCCTCCGTAACTGTTCGCGTTGATTTCCAGTCTATTTTCGTTATGACATCTAATGCCTTAAATAATTCTGCTTTATATTTTTCCAAAGGAATTTTGGGATGAAGGTCTTTTATTGAATGACATTTTTCAATCGCTTTTCTGCGTGCTCCAGTTGGTCACATTGCCTATCAACATTAGCTTCTTTATGTTCATCTGACAAGATACCACACGAGAATTCCTGAAACTGATGGACTATCTGTTCGATAGTGTGTTATTTTTTAAGTCTTAGTTCACACAGAGCATACCTAGTTTTAAAAATCAGATCTTCAGTCCGAAGAGGATGGTGAACTATGAATCAACCAACATAGATGGCCAAAAAATATTTTCTTTTTAGTCAACATTCTTTCCTTCTTCATGGTCTTTATTTTTTTAATACCTTACTTGGATTCTTCCATTCTCTATTACATTTTCAAGCAGTCAAGTCTTCTGCTTGAATTTTCTTTTTTGCAAGGCAAGGATAATTTAATAATTCTACGAAGTTTTCAATTTGCTGTCATTGACTGTTGGGGAGAGAAATTTTAGTTTTTTAAAATTATATATCACCATCATCATCACCCACTCTTTTCTCCCAAAGACTGGGGGTAAGGTGCGTAACATGCACCGGAAACGGAAAAGTAGCAGTAGAATATGACGCAAGTCGAAACGAAAGCCCAGCCTTACCACCCCCTCTATACCTTATAGTGAGAACTCGTCGCAGTCAGAAAATCCACCCTAGAGCTTCACGAGATCGCGACGGACCCTTACTATGGCATCTCGTCAATGTGGGATTCATCCCGCCCCCTCACAAAACCCCGCCATTCACTCCTATTATGCGCCTTTCTTCTCGCTTCTGCCAAACTCATATTTCTCTCCTCCAGGCATTCCTTTACTGACTCAATCCACCTTTTCTTCGGTCTCCCAGCTAGTCTATTCCCAGCACGCTCACCACTATACAGCCGCTTAACCAAACGACTACCATCCATCCTTTCCACATGACCAAACCATCTCAACGTCAGGGTTGGCAAAAAAAAAAACTTTTTTTTTTGTAAAAGCCCAGTGGGCCCGGGTTTTTTCATCTAAAACCTGAAAAAAACTGGGAAAATTGTGTTTTTTCATTTTTCTTTTCCTTTTCAGCAATAACTGCAATTTCATATTAATTTAATTGTTTGTTTTCAATTTTGTTAAGTTATTATAAGTTTGATTATAACCGTAATGCCAAAGACGGATCCGGAAGAAAACTAGGAAATGAATGGACTGAAGTTCTGAATGTCTAAGGCACCAGCAAAGTAAAATGTAAATATTAGAGTGATACAATTAGCAATAAAATTGAAAGAATAAAAGTGCATCAGAAAAAATCTTGTAAGAGCTTGTCATATTCTGGCAAATCTAGTGAATCAGGTGTTAATACAACCGTTGAAAGTATGGATCTTACAGATGTAGAAGAAAAGGATTCACCTCACTACTAATGTTTTTCAAACATTTGGCATCCCCATTGCCAAGGGACCACTCCTGATAGCTCAACAGAACAAGCCACAGGTCCCACCCACCCATCCATTTCTTGAAATGTTACTTTAAATTTATAAGTATAGAAAAATATTTTTATACAATCTGTGAAGATATGATTTGTTATACCCAATTTGACTTGCTTTGTGTATAGATCAATAAACATTTGACGTGCTTTTCAGAATTTCTGAAGCTTTATTCACTTTTATATCTTATTTTGTAAGTCCTTCTGGTCATAGTAATTGGATCAACAACAATAAGAATATCCACATATGGAACTACTAAAATATCTGGTTTTTAATGGATAGTGGAATGAATTAGAATTATATATATATAGGTATATATATATATATTGATAAGAAATTAAACTTTACTTCTAAAGTATCTGAATAAGTCTCAAGAACACATGCAAGCCACCATTTATTGTCATAAATTGCTGTTACAAATCCCTTGGCATCTTCAAATTTAATTTCTTTAGCCTCTTTTGTAACTCACTTTTTGGTGCTTGACTGATGCTTGAAACGGTCCTAAATCTAACTTTTCTTCCATTCAGCAGTTGTTGAATAAATGAAGTATATTTCTTGAATGTTCTCTTCCAAATTCAAATAACTGTCTTGGTGTCATAATTTGGTTGTTATAAGGGTGCTGAAAACTTGCCTTTGCAGCTAGTCTTTTTACAGTACCACCAAGACTATCACATGGTCCTTTTCCATTGGAGGTTGCAAAAAAGTGCCATTGTGCTTTTATTCCAGTCAGTTAAGTGATTATATAAATTTACAAAAGTGTGAGTGAGTGTGAGAGTGTGTGTCAATTCAATTTAACAATTATGGATGATCATTGTATTGGTGATGACGATATTGTGTAATTTTACGTGGTTATAAATTATAAAGGTTAATTGATTATAAAGTTTGATAGGGGTATATGTGTGAGTTGGTGGATTTATATTAGATATATATTAGTTTTTAAGTGGAGTATAGTCCTTTATCGCCTACATATATATTTTATGGTTTCACATGGTAGCCGTTTTTATTTTTTTATTAGTTCTTTTTTAAATTATATACTAAATTATAATTAATAATCTGATTGAGAGACTGACAAACAGACTGCTCCTTTCTCTCTCTCATGGTCGCTTCTCTTCTTCTATTATTATTATATCTCTCTGCTCTTACTCTTATACTATTATCTTATCTTTCTTATACTACATATCTCATCTTTTTCTCACTCAGTTTTATTTAGCTCTTCTCTATCGTATCATATCTTGATCTTTATATTTATATCTATCTTCAATACCTCTCTTATACCTTTCTCCCACTTTCTCTTTATCTCGCTCTCTTCTCTTACCTCCCTATTCTCTCACTCTCATGCTCACTCTCTATTTATTATCTGTCGTCTATATACATTTACTTAGGTTTAACTGTTATTTAAATATTAGTACGAGCTAACTAAGCTAGACAAGCAGATATATAAGTATTAATCTTATCTCTATAATTATATGTTATTCATGAAAATCTTATATACGTATTTCATTGCTATCTCTTATATATGTACATTCAATATATCTTATATCGTATAGTTATAGGTAGATATAATATATCATCTTATCTATGATTCATAGTATCTTCAAGTTTATTTCATCTATACTGTCATATATATAGTAAATATACTCTCTAATATATTAGTATATAGGCCGAAATCACTTCGACAGTCATGAAATGGGGGGTAATTAGAGTACTTTCCTCCGTAGTTGTTATTTGTGATAGTTTACGTCATAAAAAATACAAGGATGACTTCATTAAACAATGGACTAATAATGGATCTATATTCTACTCGTGTTCATGGCACTCATTATGAATTTACACAGACTACTAATAGATATTCCTAATTCCCTATCCTCAAATAGACTGCCGGGGCCTTTGGGTTGAATCTAATCATATTTTCTGTAGGGCACCTCCACTCGCTTATGGGCTCTACACAATAACTCCGGCATGATTCTTGGTAGCGTCGCTGCTCAGACCAAGCACCGAATCATATACCCTTGTCTGTTGGGCACTCTTTTCCTCCGCGAAGGAAAAGAAGCGCCAACACTTGACTTTCAAATAATGTATAACATTGTGTAATGATATTGAAGTAAGAACACCATTAATGCAAAGTGATATGCATGAGGTTTTGCAATAGCCTCTAAGAGCATGCCTACACTCTAAGACATCTGCAATGCTATTGCTTACAAGGAATTTCCCTACAGTAATTTCACCCTAGACTGGTGGCCCTCGACGTGCAACACAAGGATCACTTTTTTGCTTCGGAGAACAGGGGGGGTGAGGCCCCTGATTTAACAGATTGCAGAGATACTTTTTCTTACCCTTTTTCGATTTGAATACAGGAAATATAAGTTCTTCGTCAGGTTCAAATAGTTGAGACTAGGAAACAGCTGTCTAGACTGACTTGGTACTCGCTCTGGAAATGTGGTGAGAAGAATTATAATGAGTATGAATAATATTATATCCCATCTCTCAGAAAACATACTTATCGCTCTTCTCTTTCTCTTTCTCTTTCTCTGTACTAATGTACTCTCTCTATCTCCTCCATCATCAACGTCTCTAGATTTTTATTTACTCAAGAGTGCTTACTCTTTCTTTACGTTTCGGTTCCTCATTTCCTTTTTCTCCACTTTGTTATTCTCTCTCCGCGTTTGTGTTCTCTTCGGTCTGTTCTCCTGGTTCGGGTTACTAGGAAACGAGATATATCGAATAATTTTGAATACATTTTTACAATCTGTCAACTTACCACCCTATCTCCTTTCACAATATGAGCTCTCTATTTTATTTAATAGTGTGATCTTGACGACTCTATAAGGTCCGTGGAATCTAGGCGAGCTTTCCTCGGTTGTGTATTGTTGACTTTTCACAAGCAAAATATTGACATGCTTTTAAATTAGAGGGACGAACACTTCTGTCTTAAGTTAGTTTCTTTGGAGAGTTGGTTTTTGTGGGTGGGGTGCATACCTGGCATATCTAGTTATGAATGGTTTTTGGTTGTCTGGGAGCGAAGGGTCCTATCAGCCGTCAGGAATGTTTATATCTTGCCCGAACATCAATTCTGGGGCAGATGCCGGATTCTGAGATAGGGGCGAGCCGGATTGCGAATAAAACGAAGGGTAATACGTCTAACCACCCTGACTCTCCATGCCTGGCTCAGCTAGCATGGTTCTTAAACTGGTTAGAATCATCTTTTGGGAACCTTTGGAGTTTGAGATATGCTAATCGATGAATAGCTAAAATTATGCAATAACTAAGACGACTTTCAAACAAATTGTGAATGTGAAATTTCCACCTTATCTGTGATGAGATGGCTTGGAACTCCACACATCGGGATTAGCTGACTTAGTTGGTCTTTATGTGTTTTTTCTCGTGATATCCTTGAGGGGATAATGGCCCACAGATAATGGGAGTACCTATCATGAGGTCTCATTAAATCGTTGTATCTCTACACCCTGGTAACTTTCAATATGATCACAGTAAATTTGAAATTTGTATGTAACTATCTTTATATTTTTCCCGTTAATAACATTAAGGACATAAAATGGTATATTTAAATTTGACATTGAGGACATGCTCTATTACAAGTGCTTTCACTCTCTTATTGCGATGTTGAGGAAACACGAACCAGTTTTCATCGCGGTAAGTAAGCGCGAATCAGAGGTGCTCCTTCGAAAGTGAGCTCATTCGTATACTATGTCTATATGTTGTTCAGCGGAGAATCGACTTGGCAGTAATTGCAATGGAGGTATCAAAAAGAGATGAGACTTCTTCTCCTGAACCAAAAGGGTTGCTTTTCTTTTGTCAAACGGAACTTTTCTCTATTACTCTTTTAAGTAATGATGTGAATGATTCATCTTCTAACTGTCTTTTCACGTCATATTGCACGCGGCTATTTTGTCAAATCCTCTTTCCTGATGCGTTTTGATATTATAGGTCACTGAGGAAGTCTTCATTAAATCAATCGCTGAGATCAATATTTAATTCGTCTAATATTTCAATCCACTAACATCACACTACACACTAACTTTTATAGTTTGAGGATGCAGGTCGTGATTTTTAAGTAATTCTTTGTTCTATTCATTTTCAATCCTTCTAGATAGCATTCGGAACCTTGTTATTTAATAGGTCCCTTTTTCTCAGGGAAATTATTTTAAAGAATTATCTTTGATACAATCTGAGTATTTAAAAGGTCTACCTTTTATTTACCTCTTCCATTATACTGTGATCCATAGCTAACGCGGCTAACGAGGTGGTTTTGTTTTTTACTAATATACTCTGATAATGGAGCTTTGGAGTTTGATGAGTAGAAAAAGTCATGTACAATATTTGTAGGTGGTTTTAAAATAATTGAGCACGATATCCATACGTGGACTGTGGGAATTCGCTCTGATTTGCATATTAATGTGCTAAATTGAGAGACCAATATACACAGTGTTCGTTATAAAGGTGCAGATGTGAGTATTCTATGAATATTATTCATCGCTGCTCTCAGGAGTTTCATTTTCCTTGTTATTTGGATCCTCCAAATCTCACTAATTTCTTAATAACAATAATTATCTTTTTCTTTAAGGGATTTTTCTTTGAAGATAGCTTTTTGATAGTGAGACTTTTAACATAGTTAATAAATTTTATGACTTTACTAATATTTAACCAAGTATTATGAAGTTATTTAATCGATTCAGTTTATTGTATTCTTTTTAATATTTGTTTTATATAGCAAAATAGATCCCATCATATCAATATATTTTTATTGTGATGGTAAGATATATGGCCGTTATCATTTTGAAGACTATTTTTGATTATGCATAGATCGTAATCAGAGCGATGGACTTCTGTCATAGATTCTTCATGACTTACGAGATTAGGGTTTGTCAAGAGTTGTGTAACTAATAAAGGCACAGTATAGGAAGGTTGGTCGTAATACCAAAGTAATGCCGGATAAAACGATAACAGCAGGCTGTAGATTATCACAGTATATTGACTTTTCCATTTGTAATTATTTAATTCATATATTAGTTCTCATTAAATAAATTATATAGAGGAAAAGTACACGAAGAGTTGTCACACACATTTTTTAATATTTTTGATGCTTTATCTGCATGTTGGAATCCTCGCAACGCAGGTCGGTGATTAGGTACAGAGTTATTCCATATCAGATAATAAATAAGACTCTCTAAGGGGCTCTCTGATTATATTCCGAAAATAATGTTGATCCGTATAGACGAAACTGCTATTACGATAGAATCTAACCGTCGTCAGAGGAAAGAAATCTAATTTCTGTTGTATGGTTCGAGTGCTTTGGGGTTTAAGAATATCCTAATGTTTAGTCATGATTAGGTGCTAGATAGCCAGCTTTTGACATTTACATGTCACATGACCGAATAATAATCTTCGAACACGAGAACAACTAAAGTTACTTATTCCTTAAGCTTATGTTGCAGATAAAATATGACTAAACTCTTACTATGAAAATATCAAATTAGGGTTTTCGATTAAAAAAATGTAAGTATCAATTTTGTGATAAGATATCATGATAATTACGTTCATCTCATAGTTACGGCCTGAGCTTCTCCGGTAGGAAAATGACAGCATACTTGTATTAAATGTCAATGATTGAATCAGGATAAATGTGGAGATGATCCTCTACATATTTAATCGCTCATTTGGGGAAAGGTTGGAATATTGGGGAGGTTGAATTGAATAAATAGGGGAAATTATCGGTAATACTAATTTTGTGAGTTACTGTGCCGCATATATAAGCACAACCGAGTAAAATGCCTTGCGTCACATAAATAATGTTCTTCATGTTAAGAACGACTATCCTGCAGGTTTTGATATTGTAACTCTTTGTGCACAGGTGCTGTGAAGTCTATAAAAGAGTTGACAAAAGATATGAAATGAGTGGCAGAGGCGGACAGAGAAGGAGATAAAATGACAGGTTATCTTTTGTCTCTTTTAGTATAAGTGTGTGTGTAGGTGTATGCGGTCTGAGATATTGCATCGTCGAGAGCACTCTGTAGGCTACGAGGTTGTCCAGTGCTGCTTTTGTTTGAGCATAAAGTTTATGGGGAATCCCTTGTGGTTTTGAAAGGAGGTGATGGGCGTGCTCCCTTTATGATCTAGTTTTATAAGGAACGGGATTGGTTTTGGCTAGTTCAGTTAGAACTGCCGTGCTTGGAATATAGGACGGCAGTCTGCTGCGTAGTTATTGTTTGACTGTCCCTCAGCTTTGATCGTGCTCATTCTGTTATTTTTATGATTTTTATCTTATCAAAGAGGTTGTGCGTCTGCGCAGGCCAAGGGCGCTTGTGTTCTGTGGTTTCATTTGGATGTGTGGTGTGGTGGGAGATAGGGGTTTACAAATACCTGTCAGAGGATATTTCGATGAATAATCTCATTAACATTTTGAAAGAACTGAAGGCACAGGGAGGAGGAGAGAGAGAGCAGATTGAAGAAGAAGGAAATAGGCGAAATGATTAATAATTAACATTCACAATTGTCTAAGCTGCAATTTATGGTCGTATTTGTAATTTGATCCATTATTTAATCTTCTATTTTTAAAATTAATGCCGAATGCCTAAAACTTTTGAAAAATCTAATCCTAAGAATATGTGGTGCTGTAACTCAAGGCGACCTAGAATAAGTAGCAATATAGTCTGACGCCGATCCCAGAGTCGAGTTTTCTAATATCTTGAATACTGATAGGGGAGTTTCAATGTTTTGGAGATTGTTAGCAGCAGAGCAGAGTAGCCTAACCGGCGCGTTTTGATGTATGTAGAGCAGCGCGTTGCTGAAAGATAGTCTGTTGTGGAAGAAACTCGTGATTGGACATCTGTATCGGATATACATTGATTATCTATGTTTGTCTAGATTAGAGCTAGAGTAGACAAGGTCGAATAGTCCATATAGCTTATGCAAGAGCGCACTATCGGTGTGTCTTCCTCACAGCGAGGAGAGTAATATATCTTCATTTGTGACATATTCTCAAGGCAGCGCTCTGTCATGCAGACGACTCTAGAATTACAGTTGAGATCTGACTGCAGAGACCGTTTTTTGCTATATGTGTCCTATTATCTTTCACGGTTGATTGAATTGTAATCGTTTTAGAACGCCGTGTGGTGTTGCTACGAATTTGATTTTGTTTAAGAAATTGAGTATAAAGATAGCGACATGATCTACCACATATCGAGGGATTAACAGTATAGTATAAGAGTGTTATAGTGACTTTTTTTTAATACAACATGACGGCTTGGTTGCTTTTCGCAGACCTGTATGGCACGCGTCGACGTAATGATTTAGATTAAGTAATGTTTTTACGTAAAATATAATGATTTATTTTATATTATTGAGATAACTAAACTATTTTTAAATTGTTTGTATTACCTTTCCGATTTCTGAAATGTTATTTAGCTAAAAGTTAGAAGGGTTCAAAGGATATCATCGTATAGAAAACAATTAATGATTGTAAAAGAGTAAGTATACACAAAATGGTTTTTCGATTTTCATTAAAACAACTGATTTTAAAACTTGTATTCTTGACTTTTATGGTTACTTTCTAAAGTAGTATTCGTATGTTAATTTGGATAGTGCTGGTAAGTTGTGTGTCTATATTTATATTAATATCAACTTTCTGGATCGATGATGGTTATATATGTGGTTTGTAATAATAATGATGTTATTTCTATAAAATTGAAGTTTCCATTACATGTAAGACTATGATTTACACATTATTTTAGGTTTCATATTGAGTTAATTTATATAATTCTGGTATTATTACTTTAGGTGTGATGTATATAAGGTATTATTATTATTATATGTTAGTTAAATTATTTAGTATATTAATTATATTAAAGAATTTAGGATTTATTATTATTATTAGTGAGTAGTTTATGAAGGTGAGGTGAAGTAATTAGTGATGTAATGTATTTATCAGCATTATTTTTATCGATTTGGTTAATGGCGGAATTGTGGATTGTGTGATATTAAGGATTTGCATTTGAATTGTTCATATATTCTTGAATACTATTTTGAGTAGGTTTATTTCAGTAATCACATCACGGAGTTGTACACCATGTGACTTATTCACTAGAGAAAGTGGATCTATTGATTAAAGTCTCTATACTTTTTCTTTTGAGTATGGATTTTCGATAAACGAGCTGCTGATGTAGAGTTGGAAACTGTTAGGTATCAGCAGCCTTGTTGAGCAGTTGTTGAATCGACGAGAGGGAATTTTTTAGTTATACGGGATATGATTAATGGAATAATAGGGATGGTACATTTCTATTGTGGTCAGTTATTCTGTATTAATGCTTTGGGTAATAAGCAGAGCATGATCGAAAGCTATAATTGATACTTGACTCGCATAGCGTTATTAAAGGCTTCTTCTTGGACAATCTTGTGTATCTGCTTTCTTGAGAGCTCAACTGACTACTTTTGCACGTGACGATTCTTCTCTCTCACGCTGTGGCTCTGCTTGGTTTTAACGAACACGCCTAAAGGAGTAGCGAGCTCGTTCACGGTTTGGTGAGCTCGCGTGGTGGGATTAAAAAAAAAAAACATTATGAGATCTTCCACGACGAGAATTTTATGTAATCTGCGCTTCGGTGTGTCGAGTCGCGCTGAGGAAAGCATAGGAGAGGTCGGAGTCTGTTTCTTTTTACGTAGACAATCGCGAGCCCAAGATCTGTGTCTTCGTTTTGTTTTGATGATAATTCTTTACTTTTCGACACAAAACTTCTTTATATTTGGAGTGTGAGTGAATAACTTTTAGAGACCATCTGACAAGGTAATTTACTTCTGCTAACGAATAGTAACTGTACATCATGTAATTTGGAGGCGACATCTGTCTCACAAGACAGAGGTTCATCATCGCAATTTGGTGGTTGTGTTCTAACATACAACTATATCAGAAGCTTCTTTAATTATCCCAATACGTACTCTTGACACGATGATGAAGATATTTATGTAGGCTTTTATCATAGGAGTCTCATGCTCTGATTTAAAGACTCATCTGAGGATGACAATCTTTTCTTTTGTTAACAATACTCGATGCTTTTTTGAGTAATAATGTTGTAAACCGAATAAGACATATATTTAAGAGGGAATGTGATTTTATAGAAGACCAATATATTTGTAGTGCAAATTGTGGGCCAACGAAACGACACGTTTCGTGGGTTATATATTCGATGTGATTTATGATTTTTGAAAATATAGCAGGTGTCACTTAACAAATTTTATGTAAAACATCTGTTATGGATAAAAGGTTTGATAACTGACTTGATGTTTAAACTGACTGGTATATGTTTTTTTAAAAGTGGTTCGTATAATTGGGACGTAGTACATACGCTATCCAGCGTCTTTCTCTTTTTGGCGAGAAGATGGGTGGCGTCGTTATCACATCGTTTCTGAGAAGGAGTAGGCTATGAGGTCACATCCCATCATCTATAGAGTGGGTGGAGACAAGCGTTGTTTGAGAGAGTGAGAGTTATAGGTATTCCTCTTCCTCTTTTTGATGGAAGCTCTTGGTTTATGCAGTCATAAGAACGATCCAGTCATTTAGTCGCATACTACTATATTCTATGGTTACTTTTTTTACCTTTATACTGAGTTTTGTGAGTCGAACTGTGTTTGGCTTGTTGATTTTAGGCCTAAATCGAGAGTTTGGCAATTTTGAATGTATATTTTCTATCATATATATAGTAGCTTTTCGTAATCTAAACGATCTTATTTTTTTTTATTCTTTAATTTATAAATGATTTTAAATAAGTAAAACTTTTTTTACATTACTCAACGATTATTTTAATGTTTATGTACAATAATTTATTTTACTAAAATGTAGATAATAATATTAATTAATGTACAAAACTAAAGTAATATACCGAATTTTTCTCTTTTTATTTTTTTTTTTTTTTTTCAATTATTAATTGAATTGACTCTCCATGATTAGAAGGTTTTGGTGTGTCACTTCTGAGAGGTTCTAACGCAAAATGACGTTTAGTGCTCCGAATCAGCTCGTGACAAGTCTATAGAAGAGGGGGGTAAATAGAGCACTTTCTTCACGTAGTTGGGTTTTTATTTTTGAATTGATTAAGAGTAACCAATACAATGGATGATTTTCATAAACACATGGACTATGCTAATAATGTGATAGGGCATTAATATATCATATCGTTACATATTATGAATTACACAGACTAACTAATAGATAATGCACTAATTCCCTATCCTCATAAATAGACTGCCGGCTCTGGTTGAAATTCTAACTGAATTTCCTGTAGGGCACCCTCAAGCTCACTTATGAAGCTCTACACATATACTCCGGGCATTGATTTATGAGTAGGTCCCTGTCGTAGAACCAAGGACTCAATCATATATACTATGTCTGTTGTACACTTCTTATTTCTCCGCGAATGGAAAAGAGAGGCGCCAACACTTGAACTCGTTTCAAATAGATGTGAAACAATTGTGTAAGAAGTATTTGAAGTAGAGACCTCATATCAGTTTACTCTGCGCAATAGTGATAAGCCATGCTTTTACAGGGTTTGCAATAGCCTCTTACAAGATGCTATACAACTCCGTAAAGAAAAACTGGAGTTCATGCTATTAGACTCTACATAAAGGATTCTCTAACTCCGATGTAATTTCACGCTCCTATATATATAATTATAGCGTTAATTATATATTATATTTATATATATATATATTATATATTATATATTTATATTACAATATTATTATTATTATATTAATATATATATTATATACTATATTATTATATTTATATATATTATATATAATACTTATTAAATTAGTTAAATAGCCTTTTAAAATACATGCTTATAACTACATCATGTTTACTTAGCTGTGACTTAGGACCATTATGTATTAATGCATTAGAAAAGTTCTTTAGTGAGCCAAACTAGAATAAACGTCAAAGAATTGATATTTATTAGCAATTCACAAAAAGGTTCTATTATGTGTTTTCATACATTTTTTTACCTATATTTAACTATTATTATTAATTATTATTATTTATTAAATTATATTTATTATTATTATTATTATTATTTAATTATAATTTAATTATTATAATTATTATATTATAATTATTATATAATATATTATTTAATTATTAATTATTAATTATTATATTCAATATTATTATAATATTATATATTGAACTGTAATAATTGTTTTATTATTATTATATTTATTATTATTTTAAGTATATTTAATTATTATTATTATTTATCATTTATATCTTCTAAGAAATTATTAAGCTTATATTGAGATATTATTATTATTATTATTATATATTATTATTATATTTATTAATTATTAGTTTGATAGTGATTTTTATAACTTAATTTACCCATCGTAATCCGGAATTATTATATCTATTCATATTATCGTAAATTAAATAGATAATTTATTATATTGTTATTATTATGGTAATTGATATTATTTTATATATAATTATTATTATTATATTTATATATTAAATTATATTATTATTAAAACAAGGTAGGACCAGGAAAACAGTATTTTCGAACTCCTACGCTTCACGAGTCAAATCATGATCTACTCAGCCATTTGTATGCGAGTCGGTGTATGGTGGTTGTGCTCAAAATTTCTTCCGCTAGACATTAAGGGATCCACTGACATATCATAATTATCAAATGTGGTCTCCATACATATCTAGTGTGAATCATTATACTCAGTCCGGTCATTGGTTGCCGGTAAGTGCTGGTAATTAATCACTGGTTGCTTATTATGCTGTGAGCAAAGTAAATCTTATGCTACAAGGTGGCCAGTAAGTTTTTTCTGAATATACATTCACAAATGAATCTAAATACTTTTTTCCGACTTTTCTATGTATCCTATCCTTAGGTAGATCGCTTACTTATATAATACGATTTGTAGTAGCACTGAGAGTGGAGCGGTGAGATATTCAGAGGCTCTCCGCTTCATGTAAGGATTGAGTGAAGCATGCATACTTAGGACTATGAGGGTTATCTCATCTACCAATTTATTTTTACGTCATTCCATTTGTGACTCTGCTATTCGAGCGTTTTCTCTACTCTCTTATATATATCGTTCTGGGTGGAGGAGTGGGTCTTCCCCCAGTTTTGGCTAACGGCTGTTATACCATAGCGATCCAAATCAATGAGTATAATGAAGTGTCTCCAACGCGGGACGAAACCAACGTATTTCATCTGTTTAACGATTCCCTACAACAAGGTTTTGTGATGAATCCTCTTAGAGTAGTTGGTCTATTCGTCTTCTCTAAGCCGACGATATGGTATGATGCATAGTACGGTGTGATCTTTTTCAAGACCCATCAGTTTGGGTCTTCATGGAGAATTCATGATTCCACGATCAGAGGAACGTTCTTCACACATGGACCACGCTATCTGTTAGAGGCTTTTTCCTTCATAAATAAAATGGTCTATATGCTAGTTTTCTTTAGATCATATAATCGGAGCTTATGATCCACATGGAGTAATGTGGTAGTTATCTCCATTATATACTCATTGTAACTCTAGTCATTGAGCTCAGTATGTGAGTGGCACAGCTTCTCTCATATTAGCGTTCCTTATTAGTTCTTTTGTCAGGTCAGATTTTACTACGCTAGGTACTGCCGCTGTGGTATAGCACTACTGTAATCACGTCACTTATTGACATGATACGAGTTGTAGTGAGTACACGTACAGGGAAGTGTGCACTACAGCGTGTCTTCGTGCTATTTCGTGTCGGTTTCAATGGTGTTACATTGTGCTAGCATCGTCTTACTACATCTTCACCGTTCGGTGTAAATGCTGCTGCTAGTATGTTGGATCACGACCTGTAGCCGTTTGTAAATGTTTTCTGGAGTGAAATATTCTCAATACTATGGAACGTAGCTGCAAACTGCCGTGATCAAATATGGTGGGTGTTGAACTATATCGTGGAAGTGATATCCGGGGTTTACTTTTCCGTCCTAAGACATAAGGACCTAGTGCTTTTCCGTAGAGTTGAGTAAAGATGGAGAGATCTGAGTGATAGGGGTGATTATTGTATTCCCTTGCTGTACTACTATTGTATGTATAGCGTTTTCACCATTAACATTTTGGGCCTGGTGTGAGTTTACTTTTATGGTCCTCGTATTGATTCAAGGTTTAGCTTCGTGATCTTCGGTGAACGTTTACCTTTTATAGTCTACTCTACTAATTTGAAAACTTTAACTGTACGCCCTTGATATTGCTTTGCTTTTGGAACGCAGTGCAGTTAACGCCACTTACGATGACTAGAGCAATCTATGGGGTGCTGAATGAGACGCGAGATGGGTGCAAGGGTCAATGGACTGAGAGATGAGAGAGAGACGGGGTAGAGCACGCATGGAGAGAGAGGATCATAGAAGAGAGACGTGATGAGGGAGAAGAGAGAGACAGAGAGTTAAAGGAAAAAAAAAATAAAATTTATGTTTATTTATCGAGTTTTTATATTTTTTTGTGTGGTGTATGTACTGTATATTTTTTATTTTTTTGGTTATATCGTTTTCATTTGGGTAACTTCTTTTATTTAGGTTTCTATACTGCAGCTCGCTGGGAATACAGATAATTTGAGGTTTCTGTCTCGGTGTTTTACACTTTTGTGGTTCTATTTTCTGTTATCTTTCGCCAGAAGGTAGTTAGTTTTGTCTTGAGAATGTTTTGTTTGTTTTGAAGAGCTAAGTGGTGTTTTGATATTGCTTCTGTTTTCCTTAACGATGTGAGAGAGCTTAATTTATCTTTTATCTTGATCCTTTTAGTTTTTTCTCAAGTGTAAGCTTTTTCAACTCAAATTCTCTCATAATAGGTTTTGTTTTCACAGGTGATCGGGGGGCTTGAGGTTTCCTCATGTTATGATGGCAACCATTTCGTGGAGTTAGATTAGTCCTGTCGTTTTTGCGTTGAAAGTATTTTTTGGTGGCGTGTTTTTGTGCTCTTCTCCGTTTTTCTCCTGATTCCACTCTGTGCGGGCTGTTTTATCAATTTTGACTCGATACGTGAGTGATGTCTGACCCTTAATTTGAGTGTATCCTGCCCTTTCTGTGGTAGTGGCATGGAGGTCTTATCTAATGTGGTGAGGAAAAAACACTCACCCGTACTCTTCCTTGAATGTTTTCCTTTCTGTCTCTACCTGGCTTCCATGGGTGGCTACTGTGTTGATTCTGTTCTAACATCCGAGAGATGATCGGATACAATAGTGCGATTGTATGGTTGTGGTGTGTTTGTGTAGTG
Organism: Trachelipus rathkii; assembly: GCA_015478945.1. Classification (NCBI taxonomy): domain Eukaryota; kingdom Metazoa; phylum Arthropoda; class Malacostraca; order Isopoda; family Trachelipodidae; genus Trachelipus; species Trachelipus rathkii. The sequence continues at coordinate 31,953 of JABUQX010106628.1, read as the reverse complement.
AGTCAGCGGTCTTCCAGAGGCGCCTGTGTGGTCACAACAGGTAATAGATTTGAAGCTGTTGACGCGGAGTTTAGATTGCAAATTTTTTTTATTTAATCACTTTTTAGCTATTGTAAAATAAGGGATTTTCTTAACACTTAAATTTCTTGGCTTCTATGTACATAGGTTACATATTTTTTTCATGATCTCGCAGTATTGTTGCTCTTCTTGCACTACCAAAATCGACGACCAGACATTCTTTGTTTCCTCACCAAATGTTTTATGTATGCTGCATGCTTAGAACAAAGGATGTTATTGCAACGTTTTTTGTGAGGTGGTGTCCTTATATCAGTGGTATCCTGGGTAATGAATTGGCTTGACACAAGCTCGGGACCCTTATATCCAGGAGACGAATTTTCTGCCGGCCGCCAGCCAATGTAGATGGTTGTTCTAGTTTTAATTTTTGTTATTTTGGATCTGTCAGATTTTTACTTTTACCTTCCCGTTCTCTTTTGCTGGATACATTTTTTTTTCTCGCTTGTTCTACGCTTGACTGAAATTTATAGCATATTAACAAAGCGAACTTCATATACGTTTGGTGTTTTTGATTGTTAGGAAAAATTTTTTATGTGATCGGTAACGGATACATTTACGCTGTGTGTCCTGCGATTAAGGCGAGTGTCACCATAAGTACCTTCTTCCGGGGAGAATAGTGGCTCTTAAGTTACAAGTGGGTCTTCTTAATATGAGCGGGTCGGCATCAATATAAAGAGGTGAGTTTGAGGTCCTGGCTCGTTTTTCGTTGTGAACAGAATTTGGCCATACTAATTTCTATGTCTTTCTCACAGCTTAAATACTTTATGAGTAAAGGGTAAGCAATACCCAGCCTTATATTTAATAAGTCCTTTTGCCGTTTATACGCAGTGAGTATATATTACGGGATCGGTATCATTCTTATAATTTTCTTGGCTTATGTGTGCTTTTGTGAGCGGTAATTAGTCCATAGAGACCGGTTTTTCTAACTACCCACTTTGTTTTATACATACACATACTACTTGTTCACAGGTCCGCCTCTATTATATATTTAGTTAGAGATATCACTTCTATATTATCCTCACACAGTGCCTAACTTATATGCGTGATTTCTTTTGGCTTTTTCCTTTCAGGGAATTGATCTGCTTTCTATAGGATTTAATTACTTGCATTTCCGTTCTTTTATCGTGTGCGTTCTGAGGTTTTAGGAGTTGCCATAAATGTATACTCCATCGAAAGTTGGATTTTCTATGTGAATCGGTATATCTATATTATAGCGCTCTTTTTTTGTGTACGCTCACAGTGGGTTTGGCTCCTGTACAATCTGCTACTCAATATAAATAAAAAAAAAAAAAAAAAATTTGATTATCTATATACTTAGACTTTATTTATCTTTATTATTATTTGATCTATTATTATTTATATATTTGATTAATTAATTGTATTATTGTAATTATTATTATTATTTTATTTAATTATTATATTTTATATTCATTATCTATTATTATTTTATTTTTTAATTATTATTATATATTATTATTATATTTATTATTATCAATATTATTATTATTATATTATATATTATTATTTATTTATTTTATTATTATAATATATTAATTATTGATTCATTAATTTTATTATTATTTAATATATTATTATTTAATTTATATAATATAATTATTGTATTTATATTATATTATTATTATTATTATTATATATTATTATTACATTAACTGGATTATGTAGTTGTAATTATGCAGGTTAATGTGTAAATATTCATCAATATGTCCGCTTTGCTCAGGATATCATATGATTAATGATATTGAAATATTTGAAATGTATTTGTATATCTTTGTGTGATATATTGTAATTAATCACTCATTGTTGTTATAAAACTATTGAACAATGAGGTGACGGGAGGGAGAGTGTAATGAATTAAATATACTGTAGTTAGCATATTAAATATTAGATAATATTAATATTTTATTACTGATATAGAAGATCAATATTATTATTAATATTAGTATTAATTATTATTTATTTCATTATTTAAATTTTTACATTTCATTAACTTGACATCAATAGTATTTAGTATATTATTATATTATTATTAATGATATATTATAATTTAATTAATAGATTAGGTCAAGTGAATTGTGATTATTATCATATTATTATATATATTAATTCATGTTTATATTTTAATATATATTAACTATTATTTAAATTATTATCTTATTATTTATTATTATTACTGTATTATTAATTATTATTATTATTATTATATTTTATATTATTTATTAATATTATTATTATTTTTATTGATTTGGCATTATTTTGTATGCCTAGTATTTTATTCAAGTGTATTCAATATTCATTCTTAATTAACATGTATATAGAATAATACAATGGTTTGTTATTCATTATTATTATTCATTCTATATATTATTATTATTATTCATTATAATTTTAACTATTATTATTAATTAATTATTATTATTTATTGGTACATTTATTAAATGCAACAGTAAAGTTGAGGCTACGATTACTGATATCATTATCCTTTAATTTTATTATTCAATATATATAAATATATGGTAAAAGCAGTAATAACTTCTGGTATTGGTATCGGTTAAAAATTATATTTTTAAATATACATCATATTATTAATCTCAATTATTAAGTTAATTATTATTGATTATTTTATTGATTAATTATTAATTTTAATTATTATTAAATTAATTAATTAAGTAAGTTATATACTGAATAACAATTGGAGAGTGTTATGTATCGCATACTTATTACCTGTATATTATTATTATTGTTTCAAACTGACCATCGCATTATATATTCGAATTATGTATTCGTTTATCTTATATGCTAATAGGTATGAGTATCTTGCGAGAAATTATATACTTAATGTATTGAAAAGCATCTTTAAATTGTGGGAAATATATTTAATTTATGTATTATAATCATTATTGATATAATATTTCATTGGTTAACGTAATATATCGGATATGGTTTTTTTAATATATAAAATGATATGCTTATTCCTTTCCAATTAAACTGTCATTTACTGATAGAGCGAAACTAGGTATATCAGTGATTAATGCATCTATCAGGTAATATGCCAATATTATTTAAGTTTATAGAGTTAGGGCAAAATTAATTTAGTATAACAATTATTGGTATCAAGGCCGTCTTAGTTTATTGAGAGAATCATATATAGATAGCTGATTGATTACTATTATTATTAATTATTATTATTATTATTATTATATTATTATTATTATTGAATTATATTATATATTATTGATTATTATTATTTATTATAATATTATTATTATTATTATTTTTATTTTATTATATATCTATATTATTATTATTGAGTTATTCAATATATTATTATTATTATTATTAGTTATCTATTATTTTATTATTTATATTATATTATGATAGTATTGATTATTGCAGTGGTTATTATTATTATTTATCTTATTGTCTACGATATTGATCGGCTCTTTCGATTATCGAGTCTAATTAATTGCACTACTATATTTTGCATCTTTATTATTCAGAGCTATAAGTGAGGTTTATATATATTTGGTCAGGGATTAGATGTTATCGTCGGATGTAATTTCAATATTAGAGGCAAGAGACATATGATATCGTGAACTACATTATATTGCCGATTTGTACTGTTACATTATTAATCGATTATTCGCTTCGAAGTGCATTAATTTATTAGATATATTATATTAATTTATATGATTATTTCTCTGAGAACATTGGGACATATTGAAATGAGTGTTGGAATGGGAATACATGTAGGCCAAAGGGAGTAAGAGTGGGGTCGAGAATTTAGTCGGTGAGTCCTAATGAGAAATTCAAGCCGAGACAGTGAGTAAGGCTAACGCATTCATGTTATGTTCCCTAAAATCGGGGGTTAATATTTAAGATTGGGCAAAAGTAAGCATATGTGATTGTGTGGTAACGATGGTCCCTCTGAGGATTATGATCAGCAAGATGCCCACCCTTCTGGGATAATTTCAATATATTTCAGATGGGTGAATGGTCAAGCCTTCCATGGATATGATTGTGTTAGGCCGATCAAATGGATAGCATGTTGAATATGTGTTGGAATGTTTTAGCAAATTCCAGTGAAGGGGCTGGGCGATGGGGGTCACATGGACATCATTATGTTCAGTTTTTATGTAACACCAAGTTAGTGTGAGCTTGGATGGAGAGGAAAGGTGATAACGAAGGAAGTGGGTAGAATTAAAGAGTATGAGAAGTTAAGTCGAACAAGGCAATAAGAAAGAGTATTGTGAAGAGATCTTCGCAAAATATCAGTTGAATGTGATTCAAGATGAAACTGAACCAAAATCTGAACTCCATATGGAAGGAAGCCTTCTGTGAAATTGAAGGTGCTAGAGAATTGTGTCTATGTGCAGAAGACTTTAGGATAGAAAGAACCGTCTAATAGAGTTGAATCCTGGTGGAACTGAAGAGTGATCCTAAGCGGCTTTAAAAGTAAAAAAGAGAGAGAGACTGGTTTAATGTGTAAAACAAACTGGAAAAGCTTGTCAATACATAGAGAATAATTTGTTGGAATTAATAAAAGATACTAAAAGTTGCATACGTGAGAGTGAATATTAGTGGAGTAATACAGCAATCGACTTTTTTGAAGAGCTCAAATAGGAGCTCTTCGAAGGAAGCGCAAAGGTTAAGCAATGAGAGTAAGGGAAATCTTCATAGAAATAATGAATAAGGATGGTCTTTCGTACTGATGAAATGGATGTGAGCAAGAGTGTGGATTGAGCCCTTCGATAATCTCATACCATTGCTAATAATGGAAAAAGTGATAGTGAAAATGAGTGTGGTTTGATGTGCAAGAAAAGAGAATAGGTATTTGTTGATGAAGGTAATGAGGAAATTAAGTAGGGAGGAGTAATGGTAGATGTAAAAAATGGTACATTGCTGGCCATAGATGGATAATTTACTTGTGAGGTGGAGATATAATGTTCAAGATCTGAAGGCGAGATGTGAATGAATCGGTTTGGAAGTTGTGTAACAAAGCGTTTAACGTTATAAGGGATATAGAGAACAGTATAGTACGCTCATATAAAGAAGGGGGATAACGGGCAATACTGCTAGGCTATAGGGGAACTCGTTTATTGAAACTGGTGTAAAGCGGAGAATATATGGTGGTATTAGTTGGTTGAAAAAGATAGTGGTAGAGTGACTGAAAGCTGATTGGTGAAAGAACAAGGTGCATTTAGAGTTGTAGGGGATGTGTGTTGGACCCAAAATTTTTACATTTAAACAAATGATTGGAAAAGAAAGACGAAAACGAATAAATTGTATTAGGGTTTATGTATTTTCACAGGTTTATGACAAGGATTAATAACAGGGACTCCTGTGGCACAGGTGTAGTGATCTTGGGTGGTGTAGGTTCCTGAATGTAAATCAAAGTATGTATCGACGATAGTAGAAAGCTGTGTAAGGAACCCTAAATGGGGTTGAAAGTAATTGGTTTAATAATAATAATGCGGAGTGAGTAGGGATGTGTTATGTCTCATTGGTTATTTAATTTGCAATTGAAGGGGTTAATGTCTATGGAATTAGAAGGTGGGGTGTGCATGGGAAGGTGTTAGAAAGATGGAGGAATGGAAGAGAGTGGAAGTACCCTGCTTATTTGTATGCGGATGATTGAGTTTTGTGTGATGAATCTGAAGAGAGCTTGAGAGGCTTCGTAGAGGGGTTTGGGAGGGTGTGTAAAAGGAGGGGTTTGAAAGTAAATGTAGTTGAGAGTAAGGTTATGGTAGTGAGTGACGAGAGTCTGCGGTGTGAAGTTATGTTAGATGGTGAACAACTGGATCAAGTATCCAAGTTTAAATATTTAGTATTATTTTGGAGATGAAAAGGGAACGATTGTTGCAAGTGTAAGTAGGAAAGTTGTGAATGGTAGGAAGGTGGTTGGTGCAATTAAATCCCTGGTGGATGTGAGGGGACTAAGTTCTTGAGTGTGGCTAGGGTTTTTGCGTGCAGGGGTAATGTTTGTAACCTGGTGCTTACATGATATAGATTAGTGAACAACTAATTGTCGTGGACTTTAACTGGAATAAGAGGTATTATTATTCTAAGGGGAATACAAATTGTTCAGATGGACAATCTTAGGGGCATGTTAGGTGTGATAAGAATTTATAAAATTAGGTTGTATGGTGTGAAGAAAGGTGTAAATGAGAGAATAAACGATGATTGAGATGATTTGGTCATGTGAAAGGGATGGATGGTAGTCGCTAGGTTGAGCTGATGTAAAGCAGTGAGTGTGCTGGGAATCGACAGGCTAGAAGACCGAAGTAAAAGTGGATTCAGTCAGTAAACGAATGTCTGAAGGAGAGGAATGTGAGTTTGGCAGAGGCTAGAAGAAAGGTGCAGTGAATGGGGAGGTTTTTGTGAGGAGGTATGGTTGTTGACTTTGTCCATTAGCGATGAATCCACCACATTGACGAGATACTCTTACAGGTGAGGGTCCATTCGGCAAAGTCTCTCCGCGGAAAACCTCAGGGTAGATTTTCACTCGACTGCGAGAAGTTCTTCAAAGTCCTTGAGGTATAGTCGAAGGGACGGTAAAGGGAGAACTTTCTTATTTCGGACAAGCTTCTTACGTCATGTTCTTTGCACTAATTTTTTCCCCCTGTTCCGGTTGTGATAAATGCTAACGCAGCAGTCACGCACCCAATTCTGGTGATAGGAAGCATAAGATGTTATATAATATCATATCTAATATCTATCTATATCTATATCTATACTCTATATTCTATATCTAATATCTAAGTTTCTATATCATAGTCTATATCTATATCATTCTATATATATATATTTTATAATATATAGTATATATATTATATATTATATATAATATAATATGATAAATATATATATATCATTATAATATATATATATATATGTGGTGTGTGGTGTGTTGTGTGGTGTGTGTGTGTGTGTGTGTGTGTGTGTGTGTGGTGTGTGTGTGTCACCCTATCATAATAAAAGCTAATACTACTTCATCTTATATTAAGTTTTCCATTAACAAATAATGGAAACGCCTTTATGGCAGCCACCAACTAATAAAAGATAACTATAATGGTAGCCTTGAAGCAATTGATTTTCCCATTTTATCTTTTCCTTTCTAACATAGAGAACTGAAAACCCACAATCAAATATCTTATATGTTTAAAATGTCTCAGAAACTGACAACTTTTTAATCTTTGTGAAAATACATCTTCGAATACAAAACTACTCGAATCTTCCTCTGTGACAAAGAATATTCTTGATGTTTTCTTTGATCGCGATCTTTATTATTATAGTATATATATATATAGTATAAATATATACTATAATATATATATATATAGTAAATAATATATATAGTATAATTATATATATTAATATATCCACACGAGAACCTACACGATCACAATAATATTAATACTAATCTATTATAGTGCATTTTACACCGATATATAGTTATATACTATATATATATTATATATATATATATATATAATATATTATATATATATATATATAGGATGCGACAGTTTTTATAAAATTTATTAAAAAAACGTTTTTTTTTTCGTAAAAAAAACACAAACAAAATAAAACAAACTTAATTTCTGGGCAGAAAATTTGAAGGAGTAAACTAAATAAAATTTAAAAATCTGCAATGAAATTTAAAATCTATTCAGATAAATAAAAAAAAGATTATCCTCATTTCCGTTCCGCCCCCCCAAAAAAAAAAATAAATAATTCCATTCAGGAAATAAACTATTTTTCATCACAAATCCCACGATGAATCATACAACAAAACGACAGATCTGACCAAAGTCATCTAAATTCTGCTTATAAAAAGGAAACTAATTTAAGTAGAAAATATTGAAACAAATTAAAAAATTGTAAAACAAAACTTGCAAAATAGAAACAGAAAAAAATACACGTATGAAACCAATAAAAGGTAAAAAAAAAAAACGATAAAAAATGAAAAACTAAAACAAAACCAAAAAAACCAAGAAAATAAAAATAAAAAAAAAAATCAAAGAAAAATAACCTAGGTTACAGAAAAAATGTTTTTTTTTTTGTTTTTTTTTGCTAACTCTCGCCCTCTCTGGCGCCCCATCTTCTCATTCACCGCGTCGGATGGTCTCATCCTCTGGTCTCTTCTGCCGGTCGTCTCTCTCTCTTCTCACCTCTCATCTGCATCTCGCCACAAATGCGGAGTGTCGTGCAAAGAGCGTATTCAGTCTCTCGTCTCTCTGCTCTAACATATTTATATATATATATATTATATAATATATATATATATTTATATGATATATATTATATATACTTTATATAATATAAGTTATTCTGCTTATATAATTATCTAGTAGATAATTGATTTATAGGTAAATATGTATTATTATTATTAGTATAATATATATTATATATATAGATATAAGTAGATATATCTATATATATATATTACTATATAATATCTGAGTAATTTATATAATGAAACTAATATATATAATATTATTGTGGTATTATATATATACTAATGTTATTCTTTGTATAATTATATTATATATATATAGTTATATAGCGAGCTTATCACTATATATTATAGATATCTATAATACATACTATATATATAGATATAGGTATAATATAGATATATATTTATAGTATTATATACGTAATACTATATATATATATATAATACGGTATACTATTTATATATATAAATAATTATAACTTATCTATATTATTATATATTTTTTTCTTTTTTTATATTTAAAAATAAGCGAATATATATAATTATATATATATATATATATATATATATATATATATATAGTATAATATATATATAATATATATTATATAATAATATATATATAAAACGCAGCCATCATAAATTAGTTAATGCTTTTTTCGTAAAAGGCTTCATTCAGAAAATGAGTCTTAATCTTCTCATTCATATAATATATATATATATATATATATATATATATATATAGTATTATATACTATATATAAGTATATTTATATATATATATAGTATATATTATATATATATATATATATATATATATAGATTATATTATTATATTATATATAATATATATTATTATGATTAGCTATAATATATACTTTATTGTATATATATATATATAATATAGTATATTAATTTATTATAATAATATATAATAATATATATATATAGTATATAGATTTTTTTTTGTTGATAGGAGGAAGATAATTATAATATATATATATATATATTATATATATATATATCAAAACAGGCTAAATTATCATCAAGAGGTTTTTTTAATGTGCATTTCAGTATGATGTTTATAACATATAACGCAAAAACACATTTTATTTTTATAAACATTGTTAAAAAAGTTTAATTCTAAAAACTCCATAAATGCATTTTACTTAATTAACACAGGTAATAAAGTCTAGCCCATACTTAAACCCTTCCCTATATTGTTTATAAAATTTTCCATCAAATTGAAAATAACATTATATAAAGTTATTTTTATTAATATTTTAATGAGGGAGACGGTATTAAAAAACCAAAATTATGATCCTCCAAAACATTCTTAAAAAATAAACTACATCATAACTATCAAAAGTTTTGTTTACAAATTTTTTTTATCCCTATATTTCTCGACGAAATATTTTACCTACCAAATTTTCAAAACTATTTCGCCGTCCATGAAGATTTGGTATAATTTTCAATATTTTAAATAATAGGTCTTAATGGAACATTTTGTTTATGCAATTTTGGCATGAACTTTCTTTGACAAACAATAGGAAAATGAAAGTTTTGGAAAATCAGATTTGAAAATTTCAAAATTTCGGCCTATGTTAAAAAGTATGTTTGAGTTTTTAATGAATGTGTAAATAAATTTATAATGTATTTCTTTTGTTGACCGAGCAAGCTCTCATTATGCTATTCTAAAGTGTTCTAGAAGTAGGTTCACCGTCCGGAAATCCTTCTGTGGGTTTCATAGTTAAAAGGAATTCTTTATTCGAACTTTTTTTTTTTTTTTTTTATCAGTCTGTCCTCCGCCCTCACCCCACTGCACGACCCCCATACCTCTCCAACGCAAGAGCGCGCTCCGCCTATGAACGCCCCCACCCCCCTAACAAATCTCTAGCAAAATTTACGCAGTGAGCACCAGACAGGCTTTAAAGTCAGAGGAGATTAAATTAAGTAGAACACAGCATTGATGAACAAAATAATAAGAAGGGGTCAAGTGACTAGAAAGTACAGACAGATTATAGGTCTTCATTGGATCTTAACTGACTCTGACCCTATCCAAAAGACCCCCCCGTGTGAAACAACCCTGCCAGCATATTAGTGAGCAGTAACTCCTACAACAGGAAGATGAGACCTTGCCTATTAGCTGGAGACTGGAAAAGTAAAAAAAGTCTCTCCAGTCTAAACAAGAACTCCGCAGTTCTTTGAGGAGGCAACTAACAACCGTTTACTGATCTTAGTTTTTCAATACATTTTTATTGTATTCATGTTAGGCCAAGAAGTTTAATGTCACAGAAGACGAAGAAACCGTCGCAAAGAGTTGAAAAAGTTAGGTGTCTTAGAGGCGGATTTGTAGACAGTAGTTTTAAGAATTAAATGCTTGAGTTCAACTGGTGATATGAATTCCTATTCCAATCATTTAAAAAGTAAAAGAGGAAGCAGAACTGAATATGAGTTGAGAATGAAGAGGCCGAAAGTCATGGGCCATATGAGCGCGATAGAGCTTAGATGTGCAGGTAAGAAATCACTGAATAAAAAGCAGGAATAAATAAGATATAAACCAAACGCAGATGAACACCTTCATTGACAGAAAAAAGAAATACACCCTTCAACACAGCCGATATTGTAGTTTTGAAGAAGCTAGAATAAATACAAAGAGAAAAGTACCCGAAGAGTGAAGCTTGGAGCAGTTGACGCGTAAGCAACCCCTCAAAATGACTTGGACTTGTCAGCACCATTACACAAGTTTCCACTATTCTAGGGGCAGAAAACCATAAATCTGTTAACACATTGCCTGCCACGGGTAAATCGGTAAAACTTCTCCAATCTAGGAAAAAGGATGAGATCAGATAAATCTAATAAGTGAGGTTGGACAAGGGTTTCAAAGATATTAGAAAGAATACAAGTTAGATACAGGGCGATAGTAGAAGGATCAGAGCGGCTTCTTTTATTTCGGAATAGGTTGGAACATATGCGCGCTTCCAACACTGAGGGAGTGCTAGTATTGGGTCATATTAAGACTTATAGTTGAACGAGCCGGTGCGAAGACGTTAGCACAGGAAAGCTACACTAATCCTCAAACTCGAAAGAGGATGCCATCACCGCCCACCCACGTCTCCCTACCGTTCATAAGATTTCAGGAAGACCATCGCACCTATCAAAAGACATTAGTAAAAGCATAGGACACCTGAGAGGAGAAGGAGGCAAGGATTGCAGAAATCCATCAACCAAAAGCAGTTTACGACAACGAGAAGAGCAAACAAAGAACGAGCCCAAAGAGAATGATGCCCTTATTCAAGTATAAGTAGTATATTTTCCAATTATAATGTAGCTAGTAAGAGGAGGAAAAGGCAAGACATTATACAAGAAAGTTGTTAGAGATGTTTATGCGAACGAAAGACCAAAGACGGTTTTGCAGTATGAGAAACAAGGGAGGTCAGCACTTTGTTAATGAAAGTCCGCTTTTAGCTCGTACGAAGAAAGAAAGATATCCCTGCAAGGATTTTTAGACTGAATGAACAAATTGCAAGAGTGAAGGGAACTGAGAATTTTATTCAACTTTATACCACTGTCTCTAGCTAGAATGACACCAAACGAGAACAAGGCACGTCGAACCATGAACACCCAATTTGGAACGAAGAAGAAACAGATTAGATAAAAAAAAAGACAATCAAATTGCACATACCATCAACAATTACAGTTCCCACATTCTCATCAGCAGCAGAAAACTGAAGCAGTCATTCCCAGAAGTCAAGCAAACAAATCCAATCATCACATATAATAGTTAGCACGTAAAAAGACAAATCGCAACCAACCATATCCATCACCACAATCGGCACCCTCAATACAAAACACACAAAGTCCATAAAAACCTATAGGAGCAGACGGAAATGGAGAGAAGTATTAAAAATAAAAGTTAATATGAGACGTTGTGGTCAGATATTAACCGATCATGACGAAGATGGATATTTATATAGAAGAGCGGACTAGTGGTGATGGATGAAACATAGGTCATTGTGTTCACAGAACGCAGCTTAGAGACGATAACCGGAAACTGTAGATGTCATAGTACTTAACACCGTGGTTGACCTGCTACACCAATCGTTGCAAGAACAATACCAACTGAAATGATTCTTCCGATCCACCTAATCCATGTAATGAAGGAACCAACATATATCAGTAATTATGTAATTGAAAATCCCCTAAGTAAAGACCTCAGTTAATTGAATAGAAGAATATAAACAGTGCTCCAGTAAGAGAAGTAGTTAAGGAATCAAAAGGCCATAAAAAATCTAGTTCTGTTTAGAAATGAAGAACAGTAGCAGAAGATAAGATTAATTATAATAGAGGAGAAAGCAAGATTTTAAACCAACAAGACAAACAATCGCCCCACTTAGCCCGAGCAATTCGCGATTCTCGAGACCGTTTAAACAATGCGCGAACACGCTCGATTTCATGCACCCTCTCTCACCATAGGCGCCGCTCACCTCACACTACCTTCCGCACGACACGCCGACCCACACCCTATATACCAACTACACAACGTTATAGTTGAGTATATTAAACGACCTTAAAGGAAATGAATTCTTAGCCATTTATGTCATCAGACAAAGTAGCCATAGACATTAAGGGTTAGATTAGAGAGGATGGTATTCCAGGTGGCGCAGAGTTAAAGTGAACCTTAGATTGTTTGGACAACAGTCAAACAAGAAAAGCAGCTTTTCTATTAAACTAACCTTTCTGAAAACATGCACACACAATTCACAAAAAAACACACATCAAGACCAAATAGACAAAACCAAGGAAATCGAGAGAAAAAATTATTCATAACGCTGCAAACTAAATTAAAATCTGAAATTTATTACAAACGGATATAAACCTATTTACAGCAATATATCTTAAAAATCATGAATTAAATCCACAGCAACAAGAAATATCCAAAAAAACAATCAACTCAGCGCACCCTCCACCCCCACCAGCAAATCATACACCAACAAAACTTAAGAACAAACAACCCCACACCAACAAAACACCATAACCATACATGATCAACTAAAAAGTAAGAAAATAAAATAATGCTCATCAAAATAAATACAACATAATCAATCACGGCCTGTCCCAATACGACATAATTACAAACAAGCTAACAGCCCAAGCTTAGAGACACAGCTAAAACAACATCCTAAAAGTTAAAAACACAACACAAGAAAATCGAGGAAAAACAAAACTACCCTAGTACTAGCAATCTCATATACAAATCTAAGAACATTATATTAACTGACAATTACAAAGAGTCTTACTCATAATATTCACCCAAAAGTAAAACAGTATCGGCTACAGTCATCGGCCAATATTAACCAATACTGATACTAATACCAGAAAAAAAATTCACAATCGACCTACCAAAACAACAAACACACCACAACACAACCAAAAATAAACCACAAGTACGATACCGATACTATCCAAAACAGAGTATAAAAACCCCATAAATATAATCAAATAACCATACTCAAAACACTAATATATATATGATTATAAAAATCACACATATCACATATCACTCATCACTACTAATATATATATAAATATATACCTCCTACCACCCTTACTCACACACACACACAACCAATAATATAATAATATTGATATATACTATATAAATAATATTATCTAATATATCACACAACGAGCATATAAAAAGCACGAACAGACACAGCTTTAGATTATCCAAAATATTCAATTAGACGTTTCACGTTTATCCGCACCTAAACTCCAACTCCCAGACCTCACTAACCCAACTAAATTAAAATTACTATATTATTGTAGATCATTAAAATTAAATAATAAATAATAACTAATAATAATATAAAATAATAATAATAATAATAATAATTAATAAACAATAACAATAATTAATTAACAATAATACCAATATTATAATCAGAATAATAGAACTATTGTTGATTCATTATACAATATAAAATTAATAATTAATCATAATAATAATAACAATCAATAATAATAATAATATATATATAATAATATATAATAATAATAATAATAATAATAAAAAATAATATAATAAATAATATTCACAGTAATAAAAAGAACCAAAAAAAGTAAAAAATATAAACAATTAAAAAAGTAATTATATTATAACTATAACTATTTTATGTTATTTAAGTTGACAGTCTTTGGAGAATGTACAAAAAATAGACAAAAACAATGCTTATATACTAGAAGATTGATATGTTTGTCAATGAGCTTTTAAAAAATTCAAAATAAAATAATACATTTGGCCCAATAGAGTTAAATTAAAAATAATTACACATGTTGATTAAACGGAATTTTAAAGTAAATAAAAAATAAATTAAAACCAAAATTTAAACCAAACATATATTAATTGAGGACGCCAATCGAGTTATCAGTGCGGCTTTGTCACTATGTATGAAACAGGCTACTCAGAGATACGTCCGATCAAGTAATCTGACGCGACAGACAAACACTTGAAACGCCTATCTTTGAAAATGTCATGAACGGCTCTCTAGAAGATGTGGGTACCTGATGCAAGGTTTTCGGGTTGAAGTTAATGTCTAATTTAGTTCATATGTAAAAGGACAGATGTTTGTAAATCTCAGCTGCAGCTGTAAGCACGTACTGGCCCTACAATAACGGAGCTTGCATTCGCACAAGATAAAATAAATACTGAGGACTACAAATAGCCTTAAAATATCTTTTCAGTCTCTGAAAACTATTAATTTAAATCGAATTGACCAAAGTATAAAATAATTTTTAGAAGAATGGAAAAAACTGTAGAAATTGATATTTGAATGTTTTTAAGCGCAGCTTCGATGGGACCGAAATAAGGAACTTTTAGATAAACTAACTTGCAATGATGAATCAATATGGTGTTAGCGGCGAAAAAACGTCTCAAGAATTGTTAATCAAGTCTATTAAAATAGTTATGTTCTTGGAAATAAATTGAAAAATTTAGCAACTGATAAGTTTAAAATTGAAGACTTCTTTATGAAAATCCAACCAATATGTTGAAAAATTGTAAGCTCTAAAAATTCGCATACGTCAGTATAAACTTGGCACTCGGAAGGAGCTGAAACAAATTATGCTACACAGCATAGTTGTGGTAGCTTCTATAGATTGAGAGTAGAAAGCACCCACTGTTCGGTGCTCGCACAAAAGGCATGAGTTCTCATCTCCTCTCCAACTAAAATCAATATCTGATGTTGAATGTTAAAGTAGTCTAAAATTTGTAAGGCTTGACTTTTTCTCTAAAATACAAAAACATCATCACATTACCTTACTATAGATATGGCTTAAACTGAGAGGGCAGTTCTCCAACCAAGATCTTCATGGTAGCACAAAAATGCATTGCCAAAAGTGGGACCAAGTGGTGAGCCCATTGCCATACCATCTATCTGCTTGTAAAGTGGCCATCAAAGAGGAAAGTGTATCATCGGTGGCGAGTTCAAGAATTTCAAAAATTGATTCCTATTGAGATTACTAACCCTATTTTCAGTTGACGTATGTTGATGAATTTGTTTGATTTTTAGAGAACAAGTCATGCCTTACAATTTTTAGACTACCTTAACTTTCAACATAAGAATATTAGGTTTAGTATGAGAGAGGAGAATGGATAATCGTCTGCAGATGTCAGAGTGCACCGTACAGTGGGTGCTTTTCTACTTCCATATAGAAAGCTTACCACAACTATGCTTGGTACCAATTCTTTTAGCTTCCTTCCTCTGGCGCCAAATTGTCTGGATTGTCCTGGCGAATTTTTAGAGCTTACAAACTTCAACATCTTGGGTAATTTCCATAAGAAGTAATTTTTTTTAACTCAGTTTGCTAAGTTCAAATTATTTCCAGAACAACTATTTTATACTTGTTAAACAATTTTGGAAAGACGTTTATTCGCCCAAACAGCCATATGTGGACTTCATCATTCAATAGTTTTATTAAAGTTCCTTCTTCGTTCCCAACACCGAAGCTCTGTTAAAAAACATTCAATATATTTCTAATATTTTCATCTTAAGTATTTATGTAACTGTTCAATATTTTAAAATTATAGTTTTAGAAGGAAGATATTTTACCGGCTCATTTGATGGTCCTCAGTTATTATTCTATTCTTGTGCGACCCAAGCCGTTATGATGGCCAGACTGGTTACAACTGCAGCTGAGAGATTTCAAAACATCTGGATCTTTATTTAGAACAATAGACCATTTAGTGCACCGGAAAACTCTGCCATCAGGACCCTCTCGAGAGCCGTATGATCATTTCAAGATAGCTTCAAGGTGTTGTCTTCGCTCAGTTTACTGAACGAGATTCTCGAGAGCCTAGTTTATACTAGTACAGCCGGAACTTACTCGGGGCTCCTCATTATTATTTTTTGTTTTTATTTTGTTTTAATTTATTTATTTATTTTACCTTATATTTTAATACGTTATATATTTATTAATCTATTTTTCAAAATGTTATATATATATTATTTTTTTAAATGTACAACCAAAATTTTCAGTATATAGCATTGTTATTGCTATTTTTGTACATTCTTCCCAAGACTGTCAACTAACAGGTAATATAATATGGTCATTAGTTTAATTAATTTTATTTTAAATTGTTTATATTTTTTACTTTTTTTGGTTCTTATTACTGTGATTATTATTATTAGTATTTGTATTATTTATTATATTTATTATTATTATTATATTATTATTATTATTATTATTATTATTATTATTATATATTATTTTATTATTAACTATTATTTTATATTATTATTAAATTAAACTTTATTTGGATTTTATTTTTTTTTATTAATTTTATTTATTTTGTTATTATGTTATTAATATTATTATTATTATATATTTATTATATTATTTAATTATTATATTTAGTTTAATTTTAATTTATATATTATTGTAATTTATTATGTCTTCCCTGATGAAGGGTTTGGATAAACTCGAAACTTCCTAATTAATGATATCAAAGCTTGTTGTCATTTTATTATTATAAAGTTGAGTTTCCATAAGAACAATCTATGAATACATATTATAGTTAGTATAGTATAAATCTCTATATATAATATTATAGTATATATATAGTAATATATAAGTATATAATTTATATAATATATATTATTGTGTATACTATTTATATATACAGTATAATATTATATATATACATAAATATGTATTATATATATATAATATGAATATATATATATATATATATATATATATATATATATATTTATATATATATATATTTATATTAAATTTACATATAGATTTATAATTTATATTATATATATATAATTATATATATATCACCGCTTTAATCCATACGTAATCTCAATCATGGAAATTACGATCATATTGTATTTAACTATCAAAAGGTCAGCATTGTTATAAAATGAAAGATCAATTGTTCATTTACAATAATAATAATACTTTAAAATAATATACATAATAATAGATTTAATAATAAATAAAAAAAAGAATAAAATAAGAAAAAGAATATAATAATAATAATAAAATAATAATAATAATAATAATGATAAGTAATATAAATAAATAATAATATATAATAATAATATTAATATATAATAATATAATAACTATCAATTTTTATAATATAAATTAATAATAATAATATAATAATAATAATAATAATAATATAATAAGAATATAATAATAATATAAATAATATATTAATAAATTGATAATAATAACGTGTGCGATGATGCTTAAGTAAGTATGTATATAAATGATAAAAAATATTTAAGTTTTTGAATAGTATGCTAATGTTAATATAACATTGATTATGTTAGAGATACTGTACTTGAAAAAGTGCAAAAAGATTCATTTGCAGGTAATGTTATCTACTTTATTTGTAGAGGTACTTTGTTATGTTACGTTTTATTCGTATTTAGGTTGTTAGATATGTTATGACACGTTATGTTCTTAGATCAGTTACGCTTTGTTTCTTTATTGGTGATTATTATTATTAATTTATACATTTAACTTTACAAATATTTTATTACAAGAACTTATTTATGTTTATACATATAGCTTATGGGTTATCGTAGATCAATTAGCATCAATAGATCAAATGTCATAGATCATGATCAATAGTTCAATAGATCAATAGATCATGATGGAAGGGGAGGGTGAGTTGACGGTTTGTTTATCTGATTTACTGATTTACTGCTCTAAGCTATGTAATGAATTATACCATGTTATATAAAAAGAATAAAAATTTTTATTAAGCAAAATGTTTTAAAACAAATAAGAACAATATAGTTCAAAAGCTTTTCTCTTCTGTTATATTATTATTATAAAATTTATAATTATATATAAAATTGAGAAATAAATAAAAATTAAATAATTGGCAAGTTACATACAAAATATAAATGTAAAATTGGCAGCTGCTGAAGCACTTTCAAAATTTAACTAGAAACAACATATTTTAGTTGAAGTTTATAAAAGAAAATGAGATTTGAATTAGAAATGTCAGTTTCAAACTTTAGAAAACGGTATCTTTGTAAGATGCAAAAATACGAGATGTATATGTGTGGCATAATCATCTGTGAACAGTAAAATCTGTATTAAGAAAGATAAAGATGACGATTATAATAATAATCTCTTTTGTTTTTCAAGAATTCAATATATATTGTCGACAATATTGAGTGACGCCTTTAATCTACATGGGGAGAAGAATGGTTAAAATTTAAGTCTGAGATGATATAAAGCATGTGTTCATTTAGCAGTTAGGTTTATGTGGTGATTGTGGAGAAAACAATTATAAAGATGCAGCTGATGAACTCGCCTACCATTTTTTTAGTTTCGTTAGGCTACAGTTAATGCCTTTCATTTATCGATCTGGCATATCGTTAGTCACGTTAGCCTTCCTTTGTAAAACAGAAAGATGCGCTGTTCATTTAATGATTAGAGCAGCCGTATAGAGTTTAACGCTTCATCTGTTAAGACCGAAAGCATTTATCAGTAATGATACGTTCGACTTTTCATGTGAAATGTTTCTTAGTTAAAACGTTTGTAGTCATGAAGGATATCTTAATCACTCATCAAAGGTATTGTGCGAAATATTTGTTTTATTAGTAAAACAAAAAAATATTCAATAAAATAAAGTTTTAAAACAGAAATAATAAATAATAAAATTTAATTATAAATTGAAAATAACAGAATTAACATAAAATTAATGTAGAATAATTATTAAAATAAAATTGCAAACAATAGTACTACTTCACTAGGAGAACATATGTGAAAGAAGAGTACGCTATATTAATAACTCTTTGCTTAATTATATATATATATATATATAATATATCATATATATATATACTATATATAATATATATATATATATATAATATATATTAATATATATATATATATATATATATATAATATATATCATATATTATATATATTATATATATATTTATATTATATATATATTATATATATATATGATATATTATACTATATATATATAATAATATATAATATATAGTATTAATATAATATCTATATATTTATAATATATATATCTATTATATATATATTATAATATATATATACATAATATATATATATACATAATATAATATATTACTATATATATATATATATATATATTATCTATAATATATAATCTATATATGTTGTTTTAACTAGTGGAGAAAGAGCCACGATAACACAGGAATCTTTTCTTCCAAAGTCTTCAGCCCTGTCACCGATGTTGTCGAGTTAACTTCTGAGTTTCTTTTAATTTAATTCAGATCAGATGAAAAGACTTTTTTGTGATCTTTCTTCTTTCCTTATAATCTGTCGCTTCAAAGCCATTTTTATATTGAATGCACACGCCTGTTGGAATTAAGTAAGATGAATTTACAAAGAAACACATTGTTAAAATATGAGCAAGTATGCATGACAACGTAACTACTCACCATTTCTTATGACTAATTTTTGTCTGTCTTAACCATCGATGTAATTATACTCATTTAAAAGACTCATATTATAAAAAAATTAGCGCTTTCGTTTAAATAATTTTATATTTTAGATTTTATGCAAATTTACATTATAATACGTATTATATTATATATTATATATATATTATACTTTATATATATTATATATATATAATATTATATATATATATATATTATATTCTATATATATATATTATTTATATTAATTATATATATAATATCATAATATATAAATTATATATAGATAATATTATTTCTTATATATAATATATATATATAATATATATAGAATATATATTTATATAATAATATATATTGTATATATATATATATGATATATTTATATATATATTATATATATTATATATTCATATTACTATATAATATTACTATATACATAATATATTTATATTATATATATTAGATATATATTAATAATTATAATATATAATATATATAATATATATATTGAATGAAAAGTATAAAATAAATCATAAATTTATATGATAAATAGATATAATAAAATAATTAAATATAAAGAATTCTAAAAAATATAAATTTTCGAAGTATTAATAATATTATATAATATTTATTTTATTTTACTATAATAATAGTTTTATAATGCGACTTTATTTCTCAGCGAGGCTGACTTATTTAAGATAACAAGATATAATTAATTATTCGTTTCAATATCGTGAATATTTATATCGAATACCTTATGGTAGTTATATATCAGATTTTATTCGAAACAATCATTTAATATTATAGCAGGTTAAGTGATGGACATCACTGTGGAAAAGAACCTTTTGCCTATCAAAGTAGAATCTTCGGGTTTTTTCGGAATTTGCTCTGTAGTTAAACATAAGGAGACGAGAATTAGCATGTTCCGAAATCACCTTGTCTTGCTAAATTGATATTAAAACTATTCTAAATCGTAAATTATCCATCATCAAAAGAAAGGATTTTTGGTATTATAATGTTATTAACGCCTTTAAAACTAGATTCTACTATTTCTCTTTTTATTTATTGTAAATTTCATTTATTTTTAATTCTTTCAAGGCTTTCTTTTAACAATTTAACTTATAAATTAAAAATAGTTCTCTTTATTTTGAATAAGATTCTTAAATTTCCAAGAAAGTGCAGTGTTGAAATCTTTGTTGTTTCTTGCATTCCCTAAGGGAAGACGAAATCTTTCAGTCTACTCGTTTTTAGGGGAAGTTTACAGTATTATCGTTTTATTTCTTTTTATATTCATTCTTTTTTACTTTTGACTGTTTTAGTATAATTTCTATTTTTTTTCTTATTCGTTTTGTTCCTTTTACTTTTGTGGTCCATACCTCTCCTAATGTCAAAGATATTAAAATTGTTCTGGGAAGAAAAAATAAGAAAGATAGTTAATCTATTCTTATTCTTCCCCACCGTCAATTCTAGTATTGACCAAGAAAGTTGTACGTTCATTTGCACTGACGAATGTTCTATAGTAAAACGTATTGTGTCAGGAGTATCTTCTCGACTCCCTCCCAAAGTATTTGTGCGAATTTTTTTTTTTACAAGGTGCAATATATGTTTAAATAAAAAGAAAATTGTTTTAAAACATAATTTTTTAATATTAATAAATTTAAAATTAATAATTTTAAAAAATAAACAAAATAAAGCACAATGTATAATTTTAAGAATTTATAAATAAAAATAGGAAACAAATTGAAAATGGTTATAAGAAGAAAATGTGAACAGTCAGTCACTACAAGTTCTCATCGAGAGGTGGGCTGTAATTAAAGACAACAGTTAGATTATATATATATAAATATAATATATACTTATATATTATAATATAATATATATATATTATATATATATATAAATATAACTATATTTATTATATATAACATATATTTATATATGAGTATTATTATAATATAATATAATAATAATATATTATATACTATATACAATAATATTATACTAATATTAATAATATAATTGTTAATGGGTTTATAACTAAGGGACGAAAACGAGCCCCAACCTTTGATAAACACAGGTTGAAACTCTTCTTTCTAGTATTTATATAATATATATTATATATTTTATATATAATTATATAATATATTTATCGTAATATATATATTATATATATATAATTATATATATATATATAATATATATATATATATTATAGTATTATATACGTATATATATTATATAATTATATATATATATATAATATATTATTATACTATTGATATTATACTATATATATTATATATATATATAGTATAAGTATATATATATATATATTATATATATATATTATACATTAATAATATATATATATATTATATATACTATATAATATTATACTATATATAATATAACTAATATATATATATACATATATATATTACTAATATATAATATATATCTGTCTTAGGTATGGTGATCGCTCTCCTCTTTCTTACTTTTCTCAACTTCTTCCTTTCTTCTTACCTCCTTCTTCTCCTCTTCTTTTTGCACTACGTTGCAGCCCTTGTTTTCAGTTCTGTTTTTTTCTTTCTTATTTTCTTCTTTTTTTTCAGAACTAAAAATTTCACTGACTTCTTCTTCTCTCTCTCTCCTCCATCTTCTTATTTTCTAATTCGTTAAACCTTTTATATACATTATCCAAATTTCCCTTCTACGATCTTTTCTTTTCTACGAGGGGAAAGCACCCTCCGCCGGTAGAGTGCACGTATTCGTAACCTCGTATCCGATGAGGTTACGCCAGTAACTTACAGGAGGCCAGGTTTGAAATAAAGCGATTGTTTGAGTACTCTACATGTTGCAGACGCTGTGCTGTGCGGTGCAGTCGTGCGGTTGCGGACAGCCACGATTGAGATGCATCCGAAGGCGGCTTGTCGGCAAAGAAACAACTAATAAATAACACATCATTTCTCAGCAAAGAAGTATAGACACCTCTCTTCCCCACCCCCCCTTTCTATATTTAAAAAAAAAAAAAATTACCCCCCCTTGCCCCTACCCTCCCCCCCTCCTCCGATTCTGCAATATGTGTCCCATACTACTGACCCTGCAATATTCCTCCTCTACTACCGCGATATATCGAATGAATTTTAAATAATTTTTTTAATTTATATTTTTCAGTATAGAACAAAGCACGTAGAAGACATTTAAACATCGATTTAGAGGTATCGATCAACAATAAATCAAATTAGGAATCATCAAAAATGAATCTACCGAGTCATATAAAATCTTTCAGGAACCAAAGCCCCTTTGGGGGGCTAGCCCTCGATTTAGGACTAAAACCTTAATCGGTTAAACGTCTTCCCCAGACCTCAAAAATTTCGTCTCACCGACCTAAAAAAAACCTTGATCTGACACGTCAAGCTTAGAAAAACCGGATGTTTCAAATGTTGCTTTTAAAAATTTTGCAATTCGTATGCAACTTCCAGAAGCGTTCTTGGCTCGTCGTTGGGCCACCCTATACTACTCACCCTCCTCAAAACTGTTTGTTTATTTGGTGGTTTATCTGCAAAAAAAGTACTGAAATAATTATATATATATATATTATATATATATATATATATATATATTATTATTTATTATATATATACTATATATATATATATAATTATAATATATTATTATATATAATATATATACTAATTAAGTATATATTATATATATAGTAGGGCGACATTTTTGTCTCCAACCCAGTCCCTTACTTTTTTGCTTGCAGAAATCTGGACCAGGCATTAACTTATGGCCTAAAGCACGAACAACACAATCAAAAGAGTTTGTAAAGCAGATGGAAGAAGATGCTAGTTCCATGAAAAAAGAACCCTACTGATGTTATACTCAGGACTAGCACGGAAACGGCGATGAGCCGAAGAATGTATTTAAAAATTTTTTTAGGATGCTCTAGGTCAAGAGTTTGGGCAAGAAGGAAAATTGCTGTCCAAACTGACAGTTTGAATCCATACATGTGAAGATGAGCGTAAATATATATATAGATATAAGTATTATATATATATATATAATAATATATATTTATTATATAACTATTTACTTTATATATATATTTATTATATATAC
>JABUQX010106628.1:0-2500 GCA_015478945.1 Trachelipus rathkii | reverse complement strand
TCACCTCATAAATCTTCATCTGTCATTTTTCTTCTTTTCAATTTCTGCTAGTTTCTTGTTGTCTTTTTGATGTACATAAAATAGTTGATTTGCCTCTTCTATAAAATTGCTGCATCTGTTTCATATTTTTGTCCTCTTTTCTTTTTGTTCACAAATTTATAAAAATTTTCAATGTAACTGCTGAGCTTGTTTTAATTCCAATGACAGATATTGGATAAACATTATAATTTACCCATAGATTGAATAGTTCTACACTAACATCTCTCTGAACACTGTGTTTTCCAAATAGTCTTTAAAGGATAAAGGCATCTTTCAAGCACTTGCTTTAAAGTAGAGGGATTTTCAAAGAGGAAATTCTCTAAGGGTTTTAAACATTTCATCCACAATTTTTATGGATTATTTCCGTTTTCTTGTAAACATCGCTAGATATATTAAAATTGTATATATACATTTAATCAATGTATTCTGAAACACAACCAAATAATATTAAATGAGTCATTTTGAATAAAAAAAGTCGATTGTTCTTATGTTTCTATAAATTCTTTTTAATATGAGTTTTACATAAATATTTCATTGAATAAATCATTATTTAAAGTTTTTCCTATCTATGATGTAAATCAAATTAACACATTGAACAAATATTAAGCATTTATGAAGAATTTAAAGATTTTTAGGAAAAAATTGACAATTATTGTTAGTTCTTTTATAAAACTCAAGTAGGGTCGGCTAAAATTTGGTAACACATGTTTTTATTTGCTCGTAAGATCTCATGTTGCATCAAACACCAATTAATAAGAGAAGGAGGGGGGAAAACCACCTTTTTTATTTTTAGAGTTTCGGCTTAAATTAAGGTGGGCTAAAAATAAAAATTTTAACAAACAAAAAAGAGAATATAAAATTGTAATAATTTAGTAAAATTTACCATTTATTAAGAAAAAGTTTCAGTGTTATTATTTTATCTAACCCACTTGGGTTTAAGTCTCAAAATGTAAAAATTTTTAGATGTTTTTATATTGGTTAAAAAACAAAATAACATAAGATGATTTTTAATATCATTAAGGCATCAATTAAGTACCAAATGATGCAGAATTATTTAGAACATGTTTTATTGAAAATAAACATTTTATCACAAAACTATGTTTATGAAGTTATTGCAAAAACCTAAATTTTTTATTGTTTTTTATTGAATAGTGACATATACTACAAAAATTGACATCGAGATAATGTTATAGTACCTTATGTTCAAATTAACTATCAAGAAATAAAATCCTTACAATTGTAGTGCCGTGGTTATTTGTTAGGATAATACAGAAAATATATAAAACATTAAAATTAAAATAACTTTTGATTTGAATTTTAATTAATTTCCTGAACTAATTTATGTTCTCGAATAATCCTCTCTGTGATCGTGTCCATACCTAGATGCTAGAAGCTTCGAGTAAATTTTACATTGTCTTTCAATCATTTTTTTAGTACAAATTTGTCTTAAACTTTATGTTTTTGATAATTGCAAGTATATTTACTCTTCCATCAGTCTCAAACCGGTAAATTGGTGCCTTGGGAAATGTAGGTATTATTATAATGTACTACAGCTTTAAATAATGTTGGAAGTAGTAAGGAGGCAAACTACCGCTAAAACTGAAACCGGAAGTTGCAACGGAATTGCAAGTGTTGCAGCAACTTTAGCAAACATTTGGTTTTTCAAGCTTGACTGTTCAGGTTAGGTTTAAGTTCGGTGCACCGAATTTAAGTCTAGGAAGACCGACTTCAAGTTCTGAGCATGAACTTATGGTTTTCCCAAAAGGGGCGGAGCCCCCCCCCCAAAGTTTTTTTTATTTATAGAAGGGTTTAAAAAATCGCAGAAGACATGAAAATTGGAGTCTACTGATCCCAAAACTACTTAAAAAGATTTGCGATTCGAGGTTCGAGTCCGAGACCCGGAGGGGGTCCCCTCCTGAAAAAAGAAGAATGCTTGGAATGCAAAACAGAAGGAAGAAGAAGAAGGAGAAGGAATGAGGAAGGAGAAGGAAAGAAAATAGGAAGGAGGAGTAGGAGAAGGATTCAGAGTCAGTACCACCGGTGCTGGAACCGGTGCGATGCCTAGTTAGTAAAACATTCTTTATATACATATCATTATGACCACATTAAGTGGTTCTGTTTATCATGTTACATATTCGTCAATTGCATTGCTATTACAAGATAACGTTCTTTAAATGTGAAGACTGGACATTATATTTTCAAATTTCATTTTTTTATATTAAATTAAGACACAATAATGTTGCTATTTTATTGTTCAAATGGTTCTCAACTCGACAAATATCGCTGAATCAAAGCTAAAACTTTTTTAAGGACTTCTTATCATTGTTTCTTTTTCTTTTTAAAATTTTTGTTTGCTTTTCATGTTAAACGAAAATTGATTTTACATACCTTAAGCAGTTAATCAGTAAAGCGTAAGCAGTATCAGTAAGCAGTAATCAGTAATCTAATCATCTCTCTTCTT
>JABUQX010106627.1:0-14919 GCA_015478945.1 Trachelipus rathkii | reverse complement strand
GTTGTACTTCGTTCAATTCAATTTGGGTGTTTAACCGTTTCGCATTTATCATGAAACGCTTTCGCGTTTGCGCCGCTTCATATATATATATATATATATATATATATATATATATATATATATATATATATATACCATATATATATATATACTTTATATTCTTTATATATAACAATATATATATATATATATATAAATATATAATATATATATATATATATATATATACTGCTCTTTCTTAACATATATATATATATATATCATATAATATATGTAATAATAATAATAATTTATATATATATATATATATAATATGTAACAATAATAATATATGTATATAACCTACGACCTCCGTAAAGTCTCAGAAAGACTAATTAGCTAATGTAATAATAGCTAATAATAACTATTTAATTTGTAACCAATATGTAGCAATAATAATAATAGCAACGTATATAACAACAACAACAACCAGCAATAACCAGCCAATAGCGCGCACTGTAACAGTAATATACCCGCTGCTATTCCAGTAACAACAACCGCATAATATGCGCCAACAATCTATAAAGGAGAACTTTGCTGCATATATTTGTAGAACCATACGTTTCTTCTTTTATATGTCATGGACTTGTCATTAAACAATTTTACTTACAGAAGGGGTGGTAAAGTATAGGGTAATTTTCATTATGAGGGAACTAGGGCTCTGGATGAAGAGAATAATCTGGGTACATGCTGGAAGGGTGCCTTCACTTTACCTTTCCATATTTTACAATATCCACCATGCAGAAGTTGCAGTCATCACTTGGTGTTTCATTAGCTCTCCCCATGATTCTGGGAGATGGCCCAAAGTATTTGCTTTCTTGTTCTCTTTACCATACTTCTAGGTTTGTTTACAACTTCCACATATAATGAGGTGCCCAGTGCTTATCTAAGTCACAATAGGCATACCAAGTAGAGCCTGTCGCTATCCAATATGGTTCCACATACAATTTGGTGGAAATATTCTTGCATTGTGCAAACTTACCTATAATACATAATTTTATAAATGTTTATTATATTATTGCTAATATTCTGAAAATTATAAAGAGAGAGATATTTTAGTTTGGTGCCCCAGCCTTTAATATTATTGCACTTTGGGTGTAGAAGTTGAAGCAGTAGGTACATTGCCTTTATATACTGTAGCAACAATAATATGTAATATATATATAACAACATAACAACATATTATACGCCCTTGTATATGTATAGCAACATTAGCACCCAACATATATATATACTTCTTTCTTTATTCTCTCTATCTCTATAATATATAGACCTTAATAATAATATATATATAATATATATATAATATATACTTATGTTATACTGTATATATATAATATATATATATATATATATATATATAGTAATATATATATACTGCTCAATTTACTCTTAAAACAACAGCAACTTAACAACCAATAACCATATATATATATATATATATATATATATCGCCATAATCTCACACTGAAATTTGCCATATATATATATATATATATATATATCGTTTCTTAAGCATGAAATCCCCACCCATAAAACATTAATGGCAACTGACTTTCACTCACAGCGCGATGCTGGTAACCACCCTACAAAAATGAGAAGATGCCAATAATCACTTCATCGTAACACAAAAACGGTTGATGCTAGGGAAAACCTAAAAAAACATATTAGGAATGTGCATAAAAAACGAATAAAAACAATAAAAAAATCAGAAGAAACAAAAAAATTTTTTTTTTTAACATTGTGTTCATAAAGTTCCCTACTTATCAAAGGTAAAGTAGCTAATATTACATACAAAACTCAATCTAACCCCACTTTTCCAACATATAAAGGTTAATTTTGTATTAACATAGTAATATTTATCAAAATTTTATCATAACCTTCTTTAAAAACTATTATGCTGCCCAACGAATAATTGCAAACACTACTCAACAAGTTTTATCCTCAGTAAAGCTAAACTAAGAACATATACTTAACGCACCCTTCATACGAATAAACTGCTATCAACAACAAAGTTAACAATTTAACCATAAAACTAACATAACAGAACCTGAACTAAGAACATAATGTAAAACAGCAAACCTAACATACCTTACGTATGAATAATCTGCTAACATTGATAAAGTTCCCTACTTATAAAAGGTAAAGTAGCTAACATTAGATGCAAACTCAATCTAACCCCACTTTTCCAACATATCATTGCTAATTTTACATTGTCATAGTAATATTTAACAATACGTAGCAAATATTTATCATAACCTAACCTAACTATCGCACTGACAAACTAATAAATGCTAACTTGAACTAAGAATATAACGACACCATCCAATATTCGGTTCACGTTAAGCCCAATTCTCCCCCCTCCCCCTGAAAATGGACATAAAATTCGGAATTTTCAGCCGATTTTTATCATATAAACATCAAGTTGTAGCTTTTTTGGCCTCTTAAACGTCATTTTAGACTGCTTTCTTGTGTCTATAGTCATTCTTTCAGAATTTTCAATTTTTCAAAACCCATGTTTTTGACATTTCTCACATCAAAGCTTCCAGATTTTTCAATGACTTCAAACGGGTCCATTGCCTACAAAATGCACGAAGAGTACTTTTTGATTTTGAGTTTTTGTGCTCAGCGTTGTCCAATTTTTAAACACACTTTTTTGGATTTTAAAATGAAAAATTGCGATATTTTTTTATGTTCATGAGAAGTGGATGAAATTTTCAGAGCATATGTAGTTAAAGGAGATGTACATTTTTTACTTAGATAGTTTCTTTGTATATAATGTAATTTTGGATTTGTTCCTGGAACAAATTTTCCCAAAAATTTTTTTGGAAATTTTCTAAAATTTTCTTTTAGTATACAAAAATCTAGAAGTAAAGATGCATCTTGACTCTGACTGGCTGAAGCCTAATGTGATGTTGATCAGCGAACGAGTAAAAAAATATATCAAATTTCACTTTTCAAAAAAATCATATTTTTTTTGGAAAAGTGATATATTGCTATATATTTTTTTCTATTCATCTGTAAAATCAAATTTTCAGGGCCTGTTAGTTGGGTGGGATGTCTTTTTTACATTTGAAAATATTTTTTTGTATACTCAACTATTTTTCTATTTCAAAATTATTTTGGAAAATTTGTTCAGGTGACAAATCAAAAACCTGTGCTTGTGAAACTATCTGTAAATATTGCATCTCCACCAGCCTTGTGGCTCCTGCGGCTCGTGCTTCACTGAACAGAAAAAATTATCATGAATTTTGCTATTAAAATCAACGGGACTGATGGATGCATGTAAATCTCAAAATCAAAACTATTGCACTTTGTATGTAATGGCCCATCTGCTACGTATTTTCAGAGTTTGAGAGTCATTTCCGAAGAACCTGGCAGTATGGGTTTAAAATGAACCACTGATATGTTTGTGGATTCCAGAAACACTTTAAACGACTTTGGGGGCAAAAAGCTAATTTGTTTATATTATCAAATCAGCTTAATATTCCGAATTTTATGTCTTAAGAGGGGGGGTAAAATTGGGCTCAGTCCGAGCCAAATATTTTATTGTCCCCATAATGTAAAACAACAACAAACATAATATACATCGCGGTCGAATAATCTGCTAACATTAACAATGTTCCCTACTTACCGAAGGTAAAGTAGCTATACATTACATACAAGAGAGGCATTTCAATCTATCCCTTTTCCAACATAATAATGCTATTTTACATTATGTTTAGTAATATTTAACAAAACCTAACAAAAATTTATCATACCTAACTATCGCGCTGACAAACTAATAAATGCTAACTTGAACTAAGAACACAGCTTACCTAACAAACCTAACTTACAAGTAAACAGTTTTCATTAACAAAGTTCTTTGCTTATCAACGGTAAGTAACTAACATTGACCATAAAACTTAGCCTATCTCCCATTTTCCATAATATCTATGCCATATCAATGTTAATTTAATATTAACATAGTAATATTTGTCACATCATAACCTAACTAACATATTGAACGATGAATAAATGTTAGCACAATAAAGTTTTAAAATCCGTAAAGCTAACATAATATCAGGTAAACTATGAACATAACATACCTAACGTACGAATAAACAGCCAGCATTAACAAAGTACACTGATTAATATCGGCAAAGAAACTACCATTGCATTACAAAACGTAACCTACTCCCCTACTTCCCTACAAAGAACTTAACATAACTCTCATACTAACCAAGGGTTCAGGCATACAGATGTTCAGTTAGGCTTACCCGGTAGGCTTATCATTAGGGCAGAATTCCTGAATGATTTTGTATAAACACGAAAGTAACCCTAACGGCACGGGTGTTCAATTGGGTTACTTTCGTGTTGATACAAAAGCCTTCAGGAGTGCGCTCGCTCATCAATATAACAATCTCAATATTTACTTACATAATCGAACAATATTCAGGGGTGAGTCCCACTACTTGGAGATCACCCCTAGAGAGATGTGTGAAGACCCATCTCGTGGTACCCCGAAAGGGGTGTAAGCGGTAAGGGCACAGTGTGTGTTAGGTATGTTAGTTAAGTTATGTTCTTAATTCAAGTTAGCATTTATTAGTTTGTCAGTGCGATAGTTAGGTTAGGTTATGATAAATTTTTGTTAAGTTTTGTTAAATATTTCTACGCAAATGTAACATTAGCATTCTTATGTCGGAAAAGTGGTGATAGATTGAGTTTTGTTTGCAATGTTAGCTACTTTACCTTTGTAAGGTATGTTAGGTTTGTTGTTGTTCATAATGTTCTTATTTCAGGTTATACTATGTTAGCTTTATTGATGTGAAAACTTTGCTATGTTAGCATTTATTAGTTTGTCAGTGTGATAATTACGTTAGGTTATGGTAAGTTATATTATTATGTCAAAGTTACATAATATTGTTATGTTATGGATATCATGGAAAAATAGGGGTATGCTAAGTTTTGCTATGTAATGTTAGGTACCTTATTGATATTACACACTGCACTTTGTTAGTGTCAGCAGATTATTCGTACGTAGGGTATGCTAGGTAAGTATGACTCGTTATGCTCTTAGTTCAGTTGGTATTAAGCTAGCTTCACTAATGTTAAAACTTTGTTATGTTAATATTTATTCGGTGAATAGAGTGGCAGATAGTTAGGTTATGATAAAATTTGGTTACGTTTTGTTACATATTACTATGATAATGTTAAATTATCATTAGTATGTTACAGATATGATAGAAATGTAGGGGAGTAGGTCACGCTTTGTGATATATTGTTAGCTACTTTACCGATATTAAGCAGTGTACTTTGCTAATGTTGGAAGTTTATTCGTTCCTAAAGCATGCCAGATATTTTATGATACTCTATGTTCCTAGTGCAGGTAAAATTACGTTAGCTTTATAGATGTAAAAACTTTGTTTTGTTAACAATTATTCGTTGATTACCACCTTTGCTATGTTAAAAAGGTGGGATTATGTTAAGTTTTGTAGTAATGTTAGCTCCTTTACCGATGATAGGTAGGAAAATTTTGATAATGTTAACAGGTTATTCATACGTAAGGTGTGTTAGGTTTGTTGTTGCCTGTTATGCTCTTAGTTCATGTTATATTATGTTAGTTTTACTATACGTTACATATTTGTTATGTTAGAATCGATTCGTTGACCTGTATGATAAAACAGGTTATGTTATGATAAATTTTTTTTAAGTTTTGTTGAATATTACTATGTTAACATTGATATGTTAGAGGTATGCTTAAAAATCTGGTAATAGGTTACGATTGGTATGTATAGCTACTTTACTGTTAAGTAGGGAACTTTTTTAATGCTTGCAGTTTATTCTTACGTAAGGTATTGTTAGATATGTGTTGCACACTATTTTCTTAGCTCAGTTATGCTTAGCTTTATTGATGTGAAAACCTTATTATGTTAGCATTTATTCGGTTGTCTGTGTGATAATTAGAGTATATTGATCAAAATATTTTGTTAAGTTTGTTGAATATTACTATGTTAATGTACAGTTAACATTGATATGTTAGAGGTAAGCCTTGTAGATAGTGTTAGTTACTTTACTGTTGTTAAGCAGGGAACTTTGTTAATGCTTGCAGTTTATTCATTTGTAAGATGTGTTAGACATGTTATTTTATGTCATAAACATAAAGAATAAAAAGATTTTAATAAAAATTTAGGTTGCGATCATAAAAAGGATATATTTATGCAATGTTTGTGTAGCATTGATACTTAGATATTACTTTAATACCTTATAGTTGAAATTTTTAATAAAAAAAGAATAAAAATTTAGTATAAGAATAAAAGTTTTTAAATAATTTTATGTAATGTTTACAAGAAGCTTATTTTTATGTTACATTGTACAAATAATTAAGTTTAATTAAGACTTTAATCACTTAATCATGACTTTAATTACTTAATAAATTGATCACGGGTGTATGGAAGGGGGGCGTGTGTGTCGTCAAGTTGATTAATTTAGACACATATTAACCCCTTTTTTATATCATTTTGATTCTCCTAAGGTTTAATAAATTATATTCTATGTTCGTACAAAAGGTATATTAGGTTTGTTGAACATTATGTTCTTAGTTCAGGTTATGTCATGTTAGCTTTATTGATGTGAAATCTTTGTTAAAAGAAAGTAGGATTAGATTAAGTTTTGTAGGTAATGTTAGCTACTTTATAGTTTCAGGGTTAATAATGAAGGGTCAAACATGACTTAAAACAATAGATCAATAGATCATTGATGGGTGGGTGGGGTGAGTGCTTTACTGCTTTACTGCTTTAGGGTCAATAAACTTTTGCACTTTATGATATTGTATTCAAAGAACTTATTTTTATGTTATGTTGTACAAAATAAAGGTTCAAATAGGACTTCAAGCAATAGGTCAATAGATCACTAGGTCATGGATGGGTGGGAGGGGTAGGGTGAATAGTTTGCTTTACTGCTTTATGGTCACTAAACTTTTACACTTTACTATGATATTTTATTCAAAGATGTGATTTTTATGTTGTTATACAAAATGAAGGATCAAATATGGCTTAAAACAATAGATCAATAGATCATGGATGGGTGGGAGGGGTAGGGTGGATAGTTTGCTTTACTGCTTTACTGATTTACTGCTTTACTGCTTTACTGTTTTACTTTTTTGCTGCTATACTGCTTTAAGGTCAATAAACTACTACACTTTGCTATGATATTTTATTCAATGAACCTATTTTCATGTTATGTTATACTAAAAACTCCAGAATATGAGGAAAGGCAATAGATCAATAGATCATGGATGGGTGGGAGGGGTGAGGTGGATGATTTGCTTTACTGCTTTACTGTTTTACTGCTTTGCTCTTTTACTGCTTTACTGCTTTACGGTTTGTAAAAAGCAAATTTTAACGTTAAAAACATTAAAAGAATAATTTTTTTTAGCAAAAACAAAATATTTTAAACAAATAAAATAAAATATCAATAAAAGTTTTTAAAAAATATATATTTTTAAATAAATAAAATTAAAAAAATATTAAAACTTGAAAAAAAAAATTTTTTTAAATAAAAGTTTTAAAGTAAATAAATAAAAAAATTAAAAAATAAAATTAAAATAAAAAAATAAAAAAGTTTTGAAACAAAATGACATAAAATAAAAATTTGAAAATAAATGAATAATTTTTTAAATAAGTAAAAACTAAAAACAAAATAATAAAAATAGCAACCAATATATACATGTTTCAACTTAGGAAAAATATATAAGTTGAGGCTAATATAAAGAAAATAAGATTTGAAACTATTAACAATGTCCCGCATTCTTACCTGTACAGCGATTGCAGAACACGGCACACACGTGGCACGCATTTAGTTAACGTTCGAACTGCAAGATAGAAAATGGACTGCTTGTACATGCTTAAACAGAATCAGTCATGAGAATAGTATGGCTGTATTAGGTTAAGATAGAAAATGTATTAAGAAAGATAGGTACAGGGAGAGAGAGGATTTATAATTAACAAGCTCTTTGAGTAGATTACATACTTATATATATAATATATATATATTATATACTATATATATTATATATACTATATATATATATATAATATTATATATATATATATATATATATTATATATATTATATGATTTCTATATGTATATTATATATATAATATATACTATACTATATAGTATATAGTATATATATCGTAATTATATATATATATATATATATATACTAATATATATAATATATACTATAATATAATATATTATACGTATATATACTGTATTACACTACTACCTGCGTACTATAATATTATATACGACTATATAATATTGTGCTACTACACATTACCCACTATACTCTTCCATATCATATATATATCATATACTATATCATTATTATATATATATATCATATAAGTATATATAAGTATATATATATATATACTATATATATATAATTATATACTATATAACTAAATATATTCTATACTGTATATATCCTATACTATATTATATATACTATATATATATCACAAAACTATATATATACACTATATATCTATATACTATATATATATATATACTGTATATATATATATATTAGATTATCAGATATATATATATTAATAATTATAATATATATATATAATATATACTAATATTAATTATATAATTATATATATATAATATATATCTATATCTATACTATCCATATATATATATATATAGTATATATATAACTGCTATATATATATATAGATAATTATATATATATATTTATATATAGGATAATACTATATATATATTATGATATACATACCGTGTAACTATACTACTATATATATATACTATACTAGTACTCCATGCATGTAACTACAAAACTATAACATATAATATACCTATATATATATATATATTGTGCGCACATGAGTTACTTATGTAATCTAATTCATTATTATAATAGACTGAATTCATTTCATTTTTAAGAGTAAAACGGTATTCATTAGTTAAAAAAAAAGACCCTCGTTTGGCGGACCGGTGCCCCATCTATAGATGAGGCCTCTTTACCATCTGATTCCTATGAATCATCTATTGTCTTCTTTCCTCCTCCTTCTTTTCTTATGCACTCCGTGCTTTTCATCCCTTTTGCCGCTGTCAGCGTAGGGACCCTCCCTTCTGGAAGTGTCCGTTCGGACACCCTTTAGGAACTTGAAACCTCCATATTCAAGTTCAACGGCTTTATAAACATTATATTATATATATATATATACTATTATATAGATATCAATAGTATATATATATATACTATATATATATATATATATATATATATATATATACTATATATCTATATATATATATATATAATAATACTATATTCACACACATATATGGAGATATATATAATATATATATATATACATTATATATATATATATAATATATATTACTACTCATATATATATATATAATATATATATATATAACATATATATATATATATATATTCTATATATATATATATATAGTATATATATATATATCATATATATAAATATATCAATCTATTATAGATATATAATATTATAATATATATACTATACATATATATATAGTATTATATATATAAATATTATATATATATACATATCTAACTATATACTTATGTCAATGTTACGATATATATATATATATATATATATATATATATATATATATATACTATATATATATATATATATATACTAATATATATATTATATATATTAATATATATATATATATATATATGTTGTACTCCATTATAGCTTTGCTAAAAAATTTAATTATGTCGGTGTACTTATGCTAAGATTTGCGCAGCAAAATTTTAGCATAAAAGTCGAAATGAAACAATATATAAACCCCGTCCGTTTTAGATTCTCTTCCAGTCGTCAGATAAAGTCATGATAAACATTAACAATAAGGAATCAGAAAGAAATAAATTCACTAAAGATACTCTCTCCAGAAATCATCCCGGCAAGAGAGATAAACTTCAAGGAAAAGGGCTGCGACTTGAATTTCGATCACAAATTTTCGCTAAATGAAGAGTCAGAGGCAATTGTGTGGAAAACGCCCTGGAAAAGGCTGTGACTACCAATTCGCCCACGAAGAGAGAGAGTATCTCAACAGAAGCGACTTTTGTTACTTTTATACTTTCATTCGCATATTTTACTTATGTTGAATAAAAACATCATTTTAAAATATGGATCTAAAGTTCACCATTCCTCTTATATAGTGCTTGCGTCATAAACAAGAAGAAACCAATTTAGCAAGGCGTACCCTATATAATTGGTGACCCGGAGAAGAACACCCAGAACTTCAATCAACGCCTTCTAAAAAAACACAAAAAATTGAAGGAAAAAGAAAAAACTGCAAATAACACAAAATCCCAATCAGAACACTTGAGAAAAATGACTCAAGCAAACGAACATTATCGATACTGGACTTCAATTTCATTTCTAATTTTGGTATTATGGTCTTCACCTTTTCCACCACTATCACAGTTCGAGGATTCATCACTTAGACATAGCAAACTTCCTTTTCGGCATGGAATTTTCTTTCATCGTTCAAGTTTGGATTATGGGTACAGAAACTCATTTTTGGATTCCAACTACGAACTTTGATCCCTTTCGAATTCTAAATGGTTCTGTGACCGCTCCCTTTTATGTATATAGAAATTTCAAGCAACTTCGCCTTTACATATGTAACTTCCTTTACGTATGGATTTCTTTTATCATTTTAAGTTTGGATTATGGGCAGAAACTATTTTGGATTCACTACGAACTCTGCTTCCTTTTCGAATTCTAAATGGTTCTGTGACCCTCTCCCTTTTATGTATGAAAAAATTTTTCAAATAAAGACCTAAATTTCAAGCAACTTTCGTCTCTACATATGTCAAGCAATATTTCTCTCGTAACTACAGCTTTGAAAACTATTTACGTGCGCATTGATAAATCATGGATAACATTAGAAAACGCCTTTACTGACCTTTCCTCTGGGATTTAACGCGTGCGACCAATGTTGTGGCCTATTTAAACTTTGAATAAATTCAATTGTTTCATATCAATAATTATGTATAAACTTTTTGTATTTTTATGCATTTAAATGTTTGATGTTTGTTTATATCTAACGGACTATAACCAAATATTGCTTGTGTTTTAAACACCTGTATTTTTCTGTTAATATATAACATTGCATTTTCGGGAAACCAAGTGATTGATATCCGTGAGAAACTCGGATTGTAACCAGTTACGCTCGTATTTGAATATTATTATTTTTTGCTTCAAATTATTGTGTGAATCCAGAATGTCCTCGGATATGATTAGATATGCTAGCATTTGGAAAGTACTTTAAACTTTATGTATTTTAGTTATTAATTTTTACCCCTTTGAAATGTTTTATATGTTTGTGTCATTGTTAAATGCACACAAAAATATGTATACATTTGCAATGAGCGTTAAAAAAAATTATTTTTTATATCTTGTATAATTATTATAACAATACTTTCTCACTCCGTACGCCGTGTTTAGAGCGGGAAGTAATGTAGTACTCCACTTATAGCTTATGTAAAAAAATATTTAATTTATGTTCGATACTTATGCTAAGATTTGCGCAAGCAAAATTTTAGCATAAGTCTAAGGAAACAATATATAAACCCGTTCGTTTGAGATACTCTTCAGGGCAGTCAGATGATCAATCAGAAAAAGATAAAAAAAAAAAACTAACAATAAGAATCAGAAGAAATAGAATTCACTTAAAGATATTCTCTTCAGAAATCACCCCGACTAGAAGGCCCATGAAATTCTGAAAATTCTGGGCCTTGCGATTCGATCCATCCTTTGGCACAAGTTTCTTCAGAGGCGATTGTGGAAAATTCTTGGATTGTCTGGCACTGCGATTGTGCCTACGCATGGAGCGTAGCTCAACAGATTCGTCCTTTGGCAACTCTTTATACTTTCAGTGCATATTTTACTTATGTGAATAAAAACATCATTCACAAATATGGATTTCTAAATTACCATGCCTCTTACTAAGGGTGTTTTGCTCATAAAGCAAGAACCAATTTAGCAAGGCTACCCTAATACTACTAATATTTATATATATATATATATATATATATATATATATATATATATATTAATATATATAATTATATTATATATATATATATATATATAATATATATATATATATATATATATATATAATATATATATATAATATATATATATATATATATTTATATATATATTCATATATATTTATATATTATATATATATATTATATATATATATATATATAATATATAGATATATATATAATATATATATATATATATATACTATATATCATATCATATATAGATATATATATATATATATATAATATATATACATATATCATATATTATTACATATATATATATATATATACTTATATATATTATATATATATATATATATATATATAATATATATATATATATATATATATATATATATATATATAATATATATACTAATATATATATATATAATATAATATATATATATATTATTTAATATATATAAATATATATACTATACTATACTATACTTATATATATATACCTATATATAATATATAAATATATATATTATGATATATAATATATACCTATATATTATAATATATATAATATATACATCATATAATATTATTTTTACTTTCTATATTATATATATATATCATCACTACCTTCTTATATATATTATACGATAAACTTATACATATACTATATATATATATATATCATATATACCCATATATATTATATACTAATCTATATATATATCATATATACTATAACTATATATACTACTACCTATATTATACATACATTTATACTATACACGCACTAATCTATAGTAATAGTATCTAAACCTATACTACTATATCATATATATATATACTACTATATACATATCATATATATACAATATTATATATATATATATAATATATACTATATACTATATAAATATATACTATATATACATATTTAGTATATACTACTAATACTAATACTATATATATCTATATAATATACTATATATTATACTAGTATATATATATATATAATATAATATAGTATATATAATTAATATAATAATATACTATAATATATTATATATACGGTATATATATATAATACATATATATAAATAATATATAATATATATTACTACTATATATATATATATATATATATATATATATAATATATTATATATATATTATATAAATATATATATATATATACGCGTATATATATATATATAAGATATATATTATAGATATATATATATATATAATATATATATTATTATATATATATATATATAATATATATATCTTATATAATACTATATATTATAATATATTAATATTATATATATTATTATATATACTATATATATATATAACATATTATAATATAATTACTATAATATATTATATATATATATCATAAATATACATATATATATACCTATATTATATACTATATATACTACTATATATATAATATATATTATATAATTAATATACTATATATATAACGACACACATTTGACTCCATTATGTGTTTGTAGCCAGATTTCAACCCTCTGGTTCCGAGTCCGGCTCCAGCAACGGTGTCGTTCAATGGTCACTTCCGAGACACATACGGACCTTCCTTCAATTCCTTTTTATTATCTTCCTCCTTCTCCTTGTCTCCGCAATCTTCTTATTCCTTCTTACCCGTGTAACGTGAATTCTTTCTTTTTTCTGCGGGTACCTCCCCTACTAGGCGATCTCCATGAAACCCTCCAAAGAACTTGAAAAATCCCTCTAATATTCGAGAATCTACCGATTCATTAAAACATCATCCATTGATACTAATATTGCATTGTAAAGCAAATATTTACAAACTCGGCACTGCACCGGCTCCATCACCGATACCTGTGCGGACTCTGACTCTTTCTCCGACTCCTCCTTACTTCTTCCTCATTCTTCCTTTCTTCCTCTTTTCTGTTATGCACTCTGCGCTTTTCCTCTTTTTTTCTGGTATCTCCCCTCCTGATGGGTACTTAGACACCCATTAGGAACTTGAAACCCTCATAATCGAGAGATACAACATTATAAACATGTATAAGAACACCATATTTGACCCCATTATGTGTTTGTACCCAGATTTCTTTTCTGGTTCCGACTCTCACTCCGGCTCTGGCTCCGGCTCAGTGCCCCGACATTTGAGACTTCTTATTCCTTCTTCACCCTTCCTCTCTCTTCCTTCCTCATTCTTCCTCACTGTTTTCTTCTTTTATGCACTCCGTACATTTCTTATTTTTTTCTGGACCCCCCTCTTAGGAGGGTGGGGTTCTCCTGACACTAATTAGGAACTTTAAACCCTTACATTCGAGATCTCCGGCCTTACTAAACCTATTATAAAAAGAACACCATATTTGATCCCTTTATGTGTTTGTAGCTGATTTCAACAACGTATCCGGAGCCGGCTCTGACTCTGGCCCTAAACCCGTCTCATTTGCTCGGGCACTTAACTCAAAATCCAAATTTCATCCTTCTACGGCCATTTCCTATTTGGGGGCTGCACCTCCCTCCGGGGGAGTCACGGATTCGTAAAACCTCTTCTAACGTGAGAGTTACGTCAAACACTATATGGGGTCCAAGTTTGAGGAAGATACCAAGTCGCATACTCCACTCGCTGATAGGGACGTTGCTAAGTGAGGTGCATTGCGGTGCGGTTCGGTGCAGGTTGGCGCACCCCGCGCATCTGATGCATCTGCTCGCGGTGAGACGCGCAGCCGAACTCTCTATCTT
>JABUQX010106626.1:52500-60000 GCA_015478945.1 Trachelipus rathkii | reverse complement strand
GTTGCTTCTTCGCATCCGCTTCTGAGACCGATATATATCTACATGGGTTAGAATTATCGTATTGGGTTAAAATTTGGAGGATGGGTTATATGGTGATGTAAGCTCATCGTAGACGAGATTACGTACCCCTGCGTCTCCCCGAAGGGGACCCCACCCCCTTAAAAAAAAAATTAAAATGGTCGTAGAAGACTGAAACTTGGAGACAGGATAGAGGAGTTGGAGTCGGAGACGGAGTTTGAGCTGGAGTTGGATTCGGTTTCGGAGTCCAGAGACCCCACGGAGGGGGGTCCCCCCTTTGAACATAGAAGAAGAAATGCATGGAATTCAAAACAGAGGAAGAAGAAGAAGAAGAAGGGAAGAAGAAAGGATGAAGGAGGAGGAAAGGAGGAAGGAAGAAGAATGAGGAAGAAGGAGTAGGAGAAGGATTCCAGAGTTGGTACCGGAACCGGTGCTGGAGCCGGTGCGGGGGCCCAGTTAATAAACATTCGTATAACAACAAATGTTGGTGTCTTTATATATGTTATTGGATCTGTAGATCGAAAATAATGGTTTCAATACCATCAAGAAATATAAACTAAAAAATAAATAAATAAATAAATAAATACATAAACTAAAAAATAACGAATTTCTTACACTTTTTCATGTTTATAACTTACAAATTTACGTTTATTACATACCCTAAAGCAGTAAATCACTAAATCAAACCACCCAACCATCCCTCCTGTCCAGTCGTGATCTATTGATCTATTGATTAGGGTCAAATTTTTACTAAAATTGTAACATTTTACATACCCCTAAAGCAGTAAATTACTAAATCAAACCACTATCCAAACTCCCTCCTGACTCATCTGTGATTATTGATCTATTGATCTAGGTCATATTTTTTTACATAAAATTGGTAACGTTTTACTACCTAAAGTTCAGGTAAATTC
This sequence comes from Trachelipus rathkii, assembly GCA_015478945.1. Lineage (NCBI taxonomy): Eukaryota > Metazoa > Arthropoda > Malacostraca > Isopoda > Trachelipodidae > Trachelipus > Trachelipus rathkii. The sequence continues at coordinate 59,068 of JABUQX010106626.1, read as the reverse complement.
ACTAAATCAAAACCACTATCCACTCCCTCATTGATCTGTGGATCTATTGATCTATTGATCTTATTGATTCAAGTCACAATTTCGAGTATCATTTTGGATTAACATAACATAAAATCAAGCTTCCTTATACAAAGATCAATCATATATGTTAACGTACAAAGTTTCAACATTATAAAACATTACTTAGCATCATCCTACACTTATAATATAGCCCACAAAAGACAAACCTGACATACATAGCCTTTAACATGAATAAACTGGTTAACGTTATCAAAGTTCAGCACATAACAGACAGTAAAGTAACCAACAATGCATACAAAGACGTACTCTATTCACACTTTGTCAAGTATTTCTCTAACATATCAATGTTACTTACGAGCTGACAACATAACATTTAGCAAAAATCTATCACAACATTGGTACTATCATACTGCATCAACGAATATACTCTACACATAATAAGGTTTCCACACAATTAAAGCTAATATGGCGTAACATGAACTAAAGAAAATAATGTCAAAGACAAAACCTACACAACCTTACACACGAATAATGTTTAACATTACAAAAGTTCCAACAGCTTAACAAGAGTAAAGTACTAACAATAGCATCACAAGAAACGTAACTTATTCACACTTGGTCAAGGCATATCTCTAACATAGCGTGTTAATTTACACTAAACATGGTAATAATTTAACTAAAATTATCACAACATTGGTTAATTATCATACAGACCAGCAAAGTATGCTAACGTAAACAAAGTTTCCACACTAAAGATAACATATCGTTACATGAACTAAAGAGAATAATGTACAAAGACAAACCTAGTCACAGCTTACACGAATCAACTGTTCAACATTAACAAAGTTAAAACACTTAAACCAGTAAAGCAACTAACATGGTATGCAAAACGTAACTAATCTTACTTTTTTCAAGCAAATCTCTAAATATTAACGTTTATCTTACACTGACACAGTAACATTTTAGAAATATATCACAACATTGGTTAATTTATCATACTGACCAAGCATATCTCTAACATAATAAAGTTTCCACATCAATAAAACTAACATAGCATAACATGAACTAAGAAAAAAATGTACAAAGACAAACCTAATACAACTTACATACGATAAAACGTTAACATTAACAAAGTTCCACTGAGTTCTTCTATATACTAATCAGTGAAATATCTCAACATAAATAATGTATTCACATAATAAGCTAACATGCATCATAATGAAACTATGAAAATAATGTACAAAAACGACAAACCTAACACATCTTACGCCTAATAACTGTTAACATTAACAAGTTCCACACTTAACACCAGTAAATTAACTAACTTTACATCAAAACGTGACCTATTTAATACTTTTTCCAAAAGCATATCTCTAACAATTACGTTAAGCTTGCATTCGACACAGTACATTATAAAAAAAAAATGTATCATAACATACCTAAACCATACAAAAATACCTCTGCAAGTAAAGAACGAATAAAGAAAGTTTTCAAGGCTCTATCTCTTTTAGCTCCGCCTCCTTTCAGAAAATACCAACTCTAAACAGAAAAATGATTTTTATGCTTTAACCATTTGCATAAAGTGATGCAATACTTTTTATATTTGACCCTCTGGCAGGATATACTAGCAATGGAGCAGTCCGCCATTCGGTTACGATTAAATATAAATGACACTCTTCGTTGGGATAAACGAAACTCCTTGTGGAAAGATATCAAACAACAACGTAGAGACCGCGGGAGATTGTCATCGTCTCACACTGCGAAAAACTATCCTTACTGAAGAAAATAGTGTATAAAAAACAATCCTTAAATGTAATGAGATTTTTTCTTTCAACCAATCGGAAGAAAGTAAACAAGAATACGACGAACGAACCATATCAGTTCAAGAGGGTATATATTCTCGTTAGACAACAACAGCACAACAACAATAACATTGTACAAAGATAAGTTCTTTAGATAATATCCAACGAATATAGCTAACGTAACATTGTTTTCACATTATAAAAGCTAACAATAGCATTACCAGAACTAAGAAAATAATGTACAAACCGCGAATCAAACACAACTTAAGCACGAATAAACTGTTAACATTACAAAGGTTCCCACTTAACACCTGTAAAGTACCGAACATTGCATACAAAACGTAACCTAATTCATACTTTTACCAAACATATCTCTAAGCATATTAACGAATTTACATTAAACAGTAATTTAACAAAGAATTTATCAAACCTTGTTTAACCTGTTGTCCTCCCAGCTGCCAGACCGGCTCGGCGCGCCACAAAGATTGCGATACCACGCAGGGGATGCCAGTTTATTATATTATCATGCAGAGCAGCGAAAGTATGCTAACGTAACAAAGTTTCCACATTAAATAAGCTAACATAGAAATAACATAACCTGAACTAAGATATGATGTACAACGACAAACCTAACACACTTGCGTACAATAAACCACTAACATTGAACAAACTTTCCCGCACATCAACAGCAGTAAAGTACCTAACAATTCGTACAAACGTAACTTTTCACACTTTTTTAAGCATACTCTCTAACATATCAATGCTAATTTTACATTAACATCGTAAATTTACAAAAGTTAGCAAACTTGTCTAATTATCATACAGATCAAAGAATAAAAGCTAACGTAACAAAGTTTACATTAAAATCGTAATATTTAACAAAAATTCCTCATAACCTCGTCTAATATCATAATCCCCAAGTCGAATAATGCCAACATAACAAGTTTGAGAACCAAACAATAACAAAAATAACAAAATTATCCTGAAATAACATAAAATAAGTTCTTTGAATAATATCACAGTAAACCGTAATAGTTTACAGATTTTAAAGCAGTAAATCAGTAATGCAGTAAATCAAGACCACCCATCCCTGCGCCCTACCATGGTAATCCCGCCCGCCCTGTGATCATATTGAACATTGATTCAAGTCCATATTTTCGAGTAAATCGATTTTCTGGATAAACTACATAAAAATAAGCTTCTTTATAATGAGCTACCGGAATAGTATGCTTAACCAACAAAGTTTCAGCATCAATAAAGCTAACATACTCATAACCGTAACTAAGGAATGATAATGGACAAATGCAAACGCTAACATAGCCTCGCGTATGTAACTAATCAACTAACTATCCTGTAAAATCCTCCTTATCAAAGGGAAAGTAGCTAACAGGTCATACACTACTCGATATGTTCCCACTTTACAACATATCAGCAACAGCTACTGCAGTATTATCTAACAAAATCCTTTAACAAAAGTGACCCAATCTATCAAAGATACCAACACTTGACTCTGAAATTGACACTGATCTTCATGCAAAGTGTCCCCACGTTTCGAGTAAGACATCATATTGACCTAATGAATAATCGTAGACATTAGGCAAAATCTATGGGCAAAAACCTAAACATTACTCAACAAAAACTTAACCTAGACTTACGTTTCTAACACATCATCGTCAGTTAACACAGTAATATCTTACAAAAACTCATCATTTCTCTAACAAATCAGTGTTATTTTCACATTGTCATAGTAATATTTAACATAACGTACCTAACTTACGAATAAACAGTTTTCATTAACCAAGAGTATCTAAAGCAACACATTACCTTCCAAGAGAAATCCCAGGGGGATGCGCCGTTATATATATTCGTAGGGCTTTACCCCTCCGAAGGAGGGGTAAGGCCTCAGCCCTTCGGGCTGAGGCCCAAAGCCAGCTTACACCCCTTCGGGGTGATCCCCCTCGCAGGATTCACACCCTTTCAAGGGGCGCATCCCCCTGGGATTTCTCTTGGAAGGTAATATATATATATTGTTAAACGTATGTAAATAAATATAATGTAATTTAAAACAATTTAATGTTAATATATTTATTTTTCAAAAATTTGGTTGTATTATTTAAAACTATTAGAAATTATAAATTAATTGGAAACTTTCCCATTTTATATTTAATTAAGTAAAAATGAATTAAAAAAGGTAAATTAATCTCTTATTTAATAAATAGCATCATTTATTTGTTCGTGATTTTACGAATATTTACAATATTTTACTAGAAAATTATCGATGCATTTTCGTTATTTATTTACAATTTTTAGTTTAATAATAATAATAATAATAATAATAATAATAATAATAATAATAATAATAATAATAATAATAATAATAATAATAATAATAATAATAATAATAATAAAAATAATAATAATAATAATAATAATAATAATAATAATAATAATAAAAATAATAATAATAATTCAACTTGTAGGGTACTTAATAAATTTTTGAAGAAATGAATCATTCAAAAGTAGCACAACCCAGTGGCGGCTTTTGGGGGTAGGCAGAGTAGGCAGAGTAGGCAGAGTAGGCAGAGTAGGCAACGCCTACTTGCCTTAGTGAGCCCAAAAAATATTAAAAAGTCAGCATATATATATATATATATATATATATATATATATATTATCTGATATGGGTTGCTTTAATGAAATGTGATCTGATACTGATTGATGTAATGTCATATAATTTACTATATAATATATATAATTATTATATAAAGTTTTTATATAATATTTTTGTTTATAAAAGGATTATTATTTATATATTATATATATATTATATATTAATATATATATACATATATTATAGTTATAATATACTATATATATATATATATACTATATATATATATATATATATATTATATAATATATATATATAATATAATTTAGTATATATATATTACTATATATTATATATATATAATATAATATATATATTAATATTATATATATATATATAATAATGATTCTGTTCGAAGGTTAGTTTTAAGATGCCGGCACTAATTCTACCTCGATTCCTTTTTTAATAGTTGCGATCGGTGGCAATTGTTACATCTCTGATCAATTTAAAAATGTTCTTATAAGGCAGTACAACTTTGATGTGCCTCAACGACTCAGTGTCAGTCAATTTATTTCGTCTTTCTTAAATAATCCCCATTTAAATTGCTTAGTAATAATAATAATAATCCTATTAATAATTATACTAATTAAACTAATTAAACAATGTTTATCCTACACTTGATAATGCTCTTATAACAGCACTTATTAATCTCATAATTTTAATCTTAAATCGTTTGCCTCATCAGAGTCTGAGAAAACGCGCTTGAATCAGACTCTTCCTCGGCTACTTTGTAGCTTGCCCTGCAGACCCGTAACTCCATTTTCTGTTTATTCATGGGCATGATTTTGTGTGGAGTTGGAATTAGTAATAATAATACGATTTTCATATTAATTATTATATTATTTATTGACTGATTTTGTGTGTTTTTAATAAAAATTGAGCTGTTTTAGTTTTTTAAATACGGGATATTGGAATCGTATTCGATTTAAGTTTCATTAAAAATTACTAAATTCTTTTTCGAGTGTTGTAGGCCTATTGAAATTCAAATGTTAGAATATGAGCAATACAGTGAGTGATTCATTTATGAAACCATTCATTCTCTTGCTTGTTGCTAATATATATATATTAATATATATATATATACTATACTATATATATTATAGTATATATATATATATATATATATAGTAGTATATATATATAAGTTATATATTATATATAATAATTATATATATTTATATATATATATATATATATAATATTATATTCGTAATATATACGTTTATATTATATATATAATACTAAATTATATTATATATATATATATACTATAAGTATATACTATTATATATATTGATTTGCCTACTCAAGAATTTTGACCACGAGCCGCCACTGGCTACAAACAAATTTAAAAGATTTCTATTTTGTTTTGTGTTTCTATTTTAAAAACATTACTCTTCAAATTGCAATTGTAACTTGTAACGCTTACTGCATGCTATTATCAAAAATATAAGTAAATTTATTATCAAAGAGTTTATTAAGGGAAAATCTAGAGAACGTAAACACTCTGCAATTCTGCAAACTTTTTGGATAAATTTCTTGGGAGATTTCTCAAACAATTCTTCATGTGAAGGAAATATAAATAAAATTTTGATGACTATTGGCCAAAGTCAAGACAAAAACGAGTCGTGTAAGTGGGACTCGTTCCCTAAAATCAAACGAATACTACTATACTACACTACTACTACTACAAACAACTCTAACTATACTACTAACTACTCGACTAACTACACTATACTAACTACTACTATAATCAATAATATAATAATATAATATATAATAATAAATAATAATAATAATAATAATAATTAATAAATAATAAAAATAAGAAGAAGAAAAGAAGAAGAAGAAGAAGAATAATAATAACAATAATAATAATAAAAATAACAATAATAATATAATAATAATAATAATAATAATAATAATAATAATAATAATAATAATAATAATAATAATAATAATAATAATAATAATAATAATAATAATAATAATAATAAATAATAATAATAATAATAATAATAATATAATAATAATATATCGCTCATCTTTTAAACCAGAAAATTAATTGAACATT
>JABUQX010106626.1:45000-50000 GCA_015478945.1 Trachelipus rathkii | reverse complement strand
TATATATTATAATATAGTATATATATTATACTTTATATATCTATATATATATATATAGGATATATAGATATAGTAATATGATATATATATATATATATATATAGTATATAGTATATATATATATATATTATATGTATATATATATATATTATACTATATATTCTATATATATATAGTATATATAATATATATATATATTATATATATATATATATATATATATAATATATATATATATATATATATATAATATACGTATATCTTTAATATATATATATATATAATATATAATATCTATATATATATATATATATTATATAATATATATATATTATATATATATATATATATATATAACTATGCTTACATTTACTTTGTAATTTTGTCAAAAGTTTTAAAGATCAGTAAAAAAAATTTTTTTTATTAATACGTTAAGAAAGTTTATTGTTGCAAATGTTTTGAAAATTTTTATTAATTTCTATTTTGCTTTAAAGTAATTTAACTGAAAAATATATATTAATTTTTATAAATTAGAAACAAAATAACAAAAAATTTAGAAATTTTAAAATATTTTGGTAAATATTATATTTTTTATAAAATTTTATCTATAAATAAATATTACTTTTAATTGTTATTTGAATTTTACTAAGTAACTTTTCTAAATGTAAATTTAGAAAGTGCGTTCAAGATGTTCACTAAAAAAATAAAATCATTTTAGAACTATTTTTTATATAATTTTTGTCTCTAATAATAATAATAATAATAATAATAATAATAATAATAATAATAATAATAATAATAATAATAATAATAATAATAATAATAATAATATAATATAATAATAATAATAATAATAATAATAATAATAATAATAATAATAATAATAATAATAATAATATTAATAATAATAATAATAATAATAATAATAATAATAATAATAATAATAATAATAATAATAATAATAATAATAATAATAATAATAATAATAATAATAAAAATCATAGTTTTGAGAAATATTATAGTAATAAGAATAATAATAAAAATAAATAATATGAATAATAATAATTAAATAATCAATAATAATAAAAATATAATATAATAATATATATTATAATAATAATAATAATAATAATAAAATAATATAATAATAATGACATGAATAATAATATGATAATAGATAATAATAATAAAGTAATAATAATATAATAATAATAATAAGTAATAATAATTAATAATAATAATAAATAATGAGATAATAATAATAATAATAATAAATAATAATAATAATAATAATAAACATAAGTAGCTAAATTATTGTTTTTAGCACTATGCTCATAATTCCGCAAAGTCTCCAAGTTACATTGCTTTATATATATATATATTATATATATAATATATATATAGTTATATATAATATATATATATATATATATATATAGTAGTATATATATATAAGGTCTATATATTATATATATATCTATATATATATATATATATACATTATATATACTATAAATATATTAAATAAATATATATATATATAGATAATATAATAATATATATTATAGGGCGCTTCCTGTACCCGCGTGCAGGGTAATTGTTTCTCGAGGATACAACGCACGTTTCTCGATGGGAGGTAATATATATATATATATATATATATATATATATATATATATATATATATATATATATATATATATATATATATATATATATATATATATATATATATATATTCTGCTATTAGAAATAATTTGTAAAGTAAACATTTACAATATTAACTAAATCTCAACGCTATTCGCGTGTGATATAATTTTTGAATTTGGGTAGCAGTTATATATATATATATATATATATATATATATATATATATTTATAAATATATATATATATATATATATATATATATATATATATATATATATATAATATGTTTGTAATGATTTGTAAAGCCAGAAAATCTTAATTTTCATGAAACTTAGAGGAAATGATTAAAATGAGTTAAAAGGAAAGAAAAACGTTAAAAAATCCTCTGGAAATGAACCTGAAAAAAGTTATGAAGTCTTCAAGTTTAGAATTTACAACAAGTAAAAACTATCTTACTCACATACGTTTCTTTATTTAAATATTTTAATAAACTTATCATGGTGTTGAAACTTTTTAATTATTTCAAGTTCACCTCACGGAGTCTCCTGTAGAAAAATGATCGTGTGTCATGCATTTGTATCGTGGGATCTAATAGATTTTATTAACTTATTTTTAACTAAAAACTTTTCTGCCAAAATTATTTTGATACATGAATATTCCTGACATTTTCAGAGTTTCATTGAAACGGAAGAGAGGCGCTAGGATTAATAAGGTCCATTTTTTCATTGGCTTGTAACTCTGAAGCTATATTTCAGTATTTTAAAGTTTTCATAGCACTCATGGGTCGGGGTGTTCGGAGGCGAACACTCAAAGACAAATTTCTTTGTGCCATTGATCCATTAACCACCAAAAATGTATTAAAATGTTATTTCCGAAAGATTTATTATTATTATTATTATTATTATTATTATTATTATTATTATTATTATTATTATTATTATTATTATTATTATTATTATTATTATTATTATTATTATTATTATTATTATTTTTATGATTAATTTTATTATCCATTTATTATTATTTATTATTATTATTATTATTATTATTATTATTATTATTATTATTATTATTATTATTATTATTATTATTATTATTATTATTTTCTAAGAGATATTCGATTATAAAAAATTAATTTAATGATATTAATTTTTGAATAAAATAAAAAGAAATAGACAAAAAATGTTAAAAAATTTAAGAATTTGAAATTTATTTTAAAAAGAAAATAGTTACAACAAAATTTGAAAAATATTTTCATTTATAAAACTGATTAAAACTGCTGTTGACATATTAAAAATATCTTTATTATTTAAATATATAATAAAATCAAATAAAGTAATTAGTGGAATATTACCTTTATTTCACAAGTGGCAATACAATTCGGTTTATAGAATTATCGCGTTTTATGAATTTATGAGTTGGAATAAGCTATAATATATATATATATATATATATATATATATATATATATATATATATATATATATATATAATAATATCTATATATAATATAAATATATATTAGAGTAAATATATATATATATATATATATATAAGATTTATATCATAGTATTTATATATATTTCTATATATATTATATATATAAATATATAATATATATATATATATATATATATATAAATATAATATAATATATATATATATATATATATATATATATATATATATATATATATATATATATATAATATAGTATAATAAAGATAATTGAGGAATGATATGTAGTTAAATCACTGTGGTTAAATATTATAAAATATGTGGAGGAAATATATGAGAGATGGACTATATATTTTGAGTCTTTGCTGAACGGGAAGAGTGAAGAGTGCTGGGAGAAGGGGAATATTTTGTGATACAAGAGGTGGAGGAGAAGGAGGAGAAGTAGGAGGAGTTTACGGAGCAACATTTCGAGGAGGCTGTTGCGAGCATAAAAAACGGGAAGGCGCCTGGTGAGAGAGGATGGTATGAGTATAGATATGATGAAGGGAAGCGATTGACAAGCAAGAATATATATACTAAAGTTGCTGAATAGGTACTGGAGGAGTGGGGTAGTGCCGAAGGAGTGGGGAAGAACGTTAATAGTGCTGATATAAGGGAAAAAGACATCTGGTGCTTGTGAATATTACAGGGGCATATCCCTAATAAACAATATAGTAAAGATATTTGAAAGAGTGATAGAGAGAAGACTGAGAGGAATGATTGGAGCAAGGTTGGGAGAGGAGCTGCATGGGTACAGAAATAATAGGAAAATAGCCGATCTAGTATTTAGTTTAAGACATATTGTAGGGAAGACGTGGGAATTCTATGTTTAGTTGAGCTTGGCTTTCGTGGATTTTCAAAAACGCCTTTGATTCGATACCAAAAAATAGTTTATGGGGATGTTTGGAGGGGGAATATTTAGTTTCGGGGAGAATCATAAGCCCAATTAGGAGCTTCTACGATAAATGTTTATGCAAGGTGAGGATGGGACATAAAAATGAGAAATGGTTTCAAGCGATGTCGGGGGTGCAATAAAGGAGTGTGTTATTGCCTATGTTGTTTATTGCGTACTTAGATAAGGTTATTACTAATTTTAAAGCAGGATGAGATATTAACAACGAATAGGGTATTTTGGCATACGCTGACGATACAGCGTATAGAGCGTGAAGGAGGATGACATAGAGGAGAGACTGGATAGCTGGAACAAGTTTTTGAGGAGAGTGAATTTAAATAGTGAATTGCAATCTTAATCCAAGCCTAAATTTAATTTCAACATTTTGGTTTAAATATTAAATAATTTGAATTATAAATTATTAAAATATTTGAATCTATTTTCATTCGTTTCAAAGATTTTTTGTTAATAATTTGAAAAATCTCTCTTCAACTTGAACTACACGTTAAAACAATATTTGCAAATTTAAATACAAATAAGCATTTTAATATTGAATTTATTATTATTATTATTATTATTATTATTATTATTATTATTATTATTATTATTATTATTATTATTATTATTATTATTATTATTATTATTATTATTATTATTATTATTATTATTTTATTATTATTATTATTATTTTTATTATTATTTCTGTAATAGTTTTATTTTTATCAATACTATTATTGTTATTATCGTTAACTACGATTACTGTTCTTACTCTGTAATTTTATGTTATTATCCTTATGAATATTGTCATTGCTATTCATTATTATTATTACCACTACTACTTATATTATTAATATTATTATTACTGTAAAAAATTATCTAACCATTAAGTAACTTATTACTACAATTTTTATTATTAGTTCTTAAAATATCTTTAATGCTATTAATAATTAAGAATATACAA
>JABUQX010106626.1:27500-40000 GCA_015478945.1 Trachelipus rathkii | reverse complement strand
TCTTCTACAGGTTTAGAACCTATCGCTTAATAGCTTTTGTAATGCAACGTTAGTTTTATTCTACAAATCACAAAGATATTGGAACATTATATACTTTGCATTTGGTGTCGGGACAGATCTTAGGATAATTATTCAGACTGAATTAGGAAACCCTGGGAGATTAATTGGGAACGATCAGATTTATAATGTAATTGGTAATGCCCATGCTTTCGTTATAATTTTTTTTATAGTGATAACTATTATAATTGGAGGGTTTGGTAATTGATTAGTACCTTTAATATTAGGAGCCCCTGATATAGCTTTCCCGCGAATAAATAATATAAGATTTTGACTTATTCCTCCTTCTTTAGTTCTATTATTAAGAAGATGTTTAGTTGAAAGAGGGGTTGGAACCGGTTGAACTGTTTATCCACCTCTAGCGGGGGGAATTGCTCATAGGGGTGCTTCAGTAGATTTAGGGATTTTTTCTCTCCACCTAGCTGGAGCCTCTTCAATTTTAGAGGCTGTAAATTTTATTACAACTGTAGCTAATATACGGACAAGTGGGATGAGAATAGACCGTGTACCTCTTTTTGTTTGATCTGTTTTAATTACAGCTATCCTTTTATTACTTTCACCTGTTAGCACCTGTTAACTATATTTAGCAGACCGAAATTTAAAATACCTTTTTTTTTACCTAAGGAGGAGGAGACCCAATTTTGTATCAGCATTTGTTTTGATTTTTTTGGCATCCTGAGGTTTATATTCTGATTTTACCTGCATTTGGGATAATCTCTCATATTGTTAGACAAGAATATAGCAAAAAATCAAAAAAATCACCAACCCTGTAAAAAATCCTTTTATCCTTTTATAATATATATATATATATATATAATATAAGGAATAAGGGATGAATATATAAGGATATATATATATAGTATATAAGAAAATAATATTATAATCGATATACACTATATATATATATATTATTAAGATCTATATATATATACTTATATATATTAATATATAGATATAATATAATATATATAATATACTATATATATATATATATATAATATTATATATATATACTATATAAATTATATATATATTATATATATATATATATATATATATATATATAATATATATATATATAAATATATATATAAATATATTATATATGTATTAAAATAGCAAAGAAATACGTGAATAGAAACGTTATTAATAGAAATATTATTATATATATATTTTTTTACCATTAAAATAAATATATATATATATATATTATCTACATATATATTAGTATATATATATAAAATTACTATTATAAATAAACATTATTTAATAAATAATTTATATTTTTTATAGTATATAACTTTATTATAATTATAATATATATACATACATACATACCTATATATTATATATTATATATATATATAATATATAATATATATATATTATATATATATATATATACTACACTTGTATAATATAAATATATATATATTTATACTATATCTACATTATTACTATATTTATATAAATACTATATTTCAATATTATAAAAATAAGGAAGAATCGGCAATAGAATTAATGAATAGGGATGGTGTTTCCGTAACTGATGAAAAGAAAATAATTAGAGTAAGGATAGTGAACACTTTACAGCAGTTTGAATTTACAATTATAGCAAGAATTGGAAAGAAATGATAGTTAATGTTGTGTGGGTTTGATGTGCAGGAAGATAAGGTATTTCTGAATGAACAGTAATGGTTAAGAGCAGAAAGCTCGTAAAGAATCTGGATGTAAATCGCAGTATATATGAAATTACCGGTTTAAAATGATCAAAGAACGGAGCGAGATTGTGATTATTGTATTTATGGAAGTTTTTAGTAGCCAAGAAATTGGAACCAGAAAGAATGCTAATGCATCATTTAATAATGTGAGGGAATGAATTTACAGAGGGGATTTATTATATAGTGGAGGAAATTTATGTATTATTAAGTGTAGTAAGGGAGATATATACTGGTATTTTGTCGAAAGAATGCGTCGAGATTGAAGGAAATATGGTGTATAGAAATAAATGTGCATTTTAATAATGTGAGAGGTATGGATTTACAGAGGGGATTTATTAAAAGTGTGAAAGATGAAGAGTAAAAATAAGTCTGTATTGTTATTGATTTTAGGATAGCTAAAAGAGTGGCAAAATCCAATGTATAAGCTAAAATCTTAATTTGTTTGAATGCAGTTTTTTGCTTTATGTATGGAAAAAATTGCTCAAATTGAAGAGATAACTTTCAATATAAAAATTAACAGTAAGACTCTTGAGGGCAATAATGTCAAATACTTATTGTATATACTCAGTAGGAGACTGGGGATAGGCATGGTTGCAATTTAGGAAATGGGGGTTAGGATGAAATAGAAAGGATAGAATAAGTTAATACAAATGACAGATTACAGATAAATTTAAAAAGAAGGAACATTTTGTTTCATATAAGATACTGTATAGCAAAAATGGAAAATAAAAAAAAGAAAAAAGAAAAAAAAATGTAAGATTAAATTAACAATATATGTTAATGTTTTAAATAAGAAGGTTTAGCTTAAACTGTTGTTCTATTATATTATATATTATATATATAATATAGTAAGATATTCTCTGCAATACTAACTATATACTAATATATATATAGTAATATATATATATATATAGTATTAAATATAGTAGTGTATTATCTGGTATATTATAGTGTGTATAATATATATATATAATAGTATATATGATATATGATAGTATAATAGATAATATAATATATGATTAATATTTATATTTTTTATAACAGTTTGATAATATACTATAACATTTTATATCAGGTGTACTTTAAATAATATGGTAATTATAAATAATATAAGTATATTTTTTTAACAGTTTGATAATATACTATAACATTTTATACTTATAGTATAATATATATATATATATAAAAGTAGTATCTATATCTATTTTTAATATATAAACGTATAGTACATTCCATTATTCGTATATATGCTATTATTGCTAAATATATAGTACATTTTAGTTGATATACTATATAATATATATTTCCTTTACAGATATAATAGTTATATTCCCCTTTAAGGAATATACTATTAATATGTATATATCTAGATTCCGAATATAATATAAAATCCCATACACATTGAAATATAATTATATTATATATTATGATATATATATACGTATATATATTAATATATATAAGGTATTTAAATAGGTGGAAATTTAAATAAATATATATATATATATATATATAGTATATAATATATAATATATATTATATATATATATATATATATTTATATATATATATAATATATATAGTCATTGTATATATATAGTATATAGTATATAATCTATATTTATATTATTATAGAATATATTTATATTATATATAATATTATATATATATATATTATTTGTATATATATATATATTACTTTTAATTATATATACTCTATATATATAATATATATTTATTAGTATATAATATACTATATATATTATAATAAATGGTATAATATATATATATATAGTAGTATAGTAGTATATAATTATATATATAGTTATTTTATATAGTATAGTATATATATTATATTGTATATTGTTATAGTATATTATATATTATATATATAGTATATATATATAATATATATAGTAATTATTAATAATATATTATATATATATAGTAATAGCTATTTATATATATTATATATATTTATAAATATATCTATAATTAAATATATATATATACTATAGTATATATAATATATGTATAGTAGATATATATATATATATATATACTAGATAAATATAATATATTATATATATATACTATAATATTATTAATATATTAAGCGTTGTACGTTTATTAATATCAAAAGTGCTGAACATTAAGAATCCACCACGATCCGAGGAAAGAATTTTATCATTTGGAGAAAAGCGGAAATTGCATATATTTTATTAGTAATGACAAATAATTTCGTACGCAAGATTAATCATTTATGGCAAAATATGAAATAATAGTTTTGTTAAAAAAGATTATTTATATGTAAAGAGACAGGTTAAAAGGTGACTGCCGCTGATCGATAGTGTGGATATCGTGAGAAGTATAATATGATAGGTGTTGTTTCTCAGGATGGTCGTCGTTCTCTAAAACTCATATTCTTTTCATTCAGACATTCTTTTGATTGTGATTTTGATCGTCTGTATATTTGGATTAAAGATTCCCTCATTTTACGCCTTAGGGATATATGTGAATAATAAGCTCTGAAAGGTGTGTGCGAAGAGTAGTTACTGCAGATTATTGAGAACGTGTAGACGTCCGAGAATTAATCATAAAAGATAAAATATTCATAAAGTGATGAGGAATCTCTCGATCAAGAAAGATTATTTCAAGCGATCTGAAATTTCTCAGCAGAAGACGCGTTTTAAAAGTCAAAAAGCTCATCTGTTTGATTACAAAATTTTTTATGCGGGATTCTTCCACGATAGAGAGCAGCACTTTCTGAAACTTGAGAATTCAGCTGAGAGATTATCTGTGAAAGCTTACCAACACTACTGATATACGCAGAAGGGCTTTTGGTCCAGTGTGGTAGAACATGGATATGAAATTTTATATGATCATATAGAAAAGAAGTAAGAGGACATACTAGTTATTTATAGACTGGTGACCGAGATTGAGTGATTTGTAGAAGTAAATGCATACCTAGTACGACGACTCTGTATATTGGTATTTTTCTATTACAGGCGAATCCGGAAGTTGTCACGCTCTTTTATTTGTTTGTATCCCTATATTGCGACATAAGAATTGGGGCCTATCCGGGGAATTGTTATTTTTTGAAGAAATAATTATAAGCAGAAGTAATGAAAGCAGAGTTCGGATAGATTGTATCAAAGTACAAATCAATTAGAAAATTTAAGAAATGAAATACGAATCGTTAATCGAGAATTAGTTCAAGATTGTATTTCAAAGGAAGAGGGAAGTAGCAGATGTCGCAAAGGATGGCAAAAGAAGCGTTTAAAGAGGTTCAGAAAGAGCACCGCCAAGAGAAGCAGCCTAAAGAGAACCGCTAAATAGGCAGCAGAAATGAGATGCCGCAAAGAGGCAGCTGAAAGAGCCTAAAGGAATGCCGGATACAGGAATATACGAGGCTAGAACTTCAGAAGACTTTGAATTGCAAGGCGAGCAGTGCGGTTATTTTTGTAGCAAATAGTAACCTATGGTTAGGGCAAAGATCTAAACCCGTCTTTTGCCGATAACGCGGATGAAATTGAATTGCTATCTGGAGCGATTCGAGAGGTTCGCAGAAATCAATGAATAGGATAGAGGGAATTGGGCTTATCACATAAGCGCTTTGTTAACAGGAAAAGCACTCATAACATAGGTTCTTCACATTCCAAAAATGATTCTAAAGACTATGAAATTTTACTAGAATGCCCTCCTTTTATGATATAATCTAACGGAGGAATGGTTTAGTAAAGTTTAGAAGCGCGAAGGCGTATGAAGACGAAAGGCCTATTCAGTTCATCGACAGTCTGAAAAACTATGTGATTAAGTGGACCGAATTAGCGGAAATCATCAAAGATTTTAGCAATATAATAAACTTGCTGGTAGCTGAAAAGTTCTTGAATACATGTCCCAAGGAATTAGAAACATTCTTGAGAGAAAAGAAAGCTAATAAGTTGGATGTAATAGCGCAAGAAGCAGAAAACTATATACTCGCCCATAATAAAAACATATTTCCAGTAATGAACAAAGAGGACGCGAAGGGAAAAGAAAAGAAAGACACGTATGAAAATAATCGCAACGTGGAGAAGCCAAGACCCCAATTAACTTGTTTTAGATGTGGCAAGAGAGGACTCAGAGATATGGAATGTAGGAGCCATACCATCGACAGAAGTGATAGTCAGTATAAGAACTATAATATTAGCCGTATGAATAATAATTATTATAATTTGAGAGAAAGTCCGAAGAGAGAGGCTTTAGCCATAACAAACGATAATGGTAACTCGGCGCGGCTGAGTGAACCCCGTACCCTTGACACCCTATCAACAGTTGAAAAACGGAAATGCGATGACAGTGAAGATGTTATGAATTATGTCGACGAAGATAACAGGATCACCTTGGCCTGTGGCACAACAATATCTGTTATCAGGAGCGCATTCGTGAAAAGCAGAAACGGAAGGGCGAATATTCAAAAAGAAACGATGCCCGTAATAAATGGAAAAATTAACGGAATTGTTGGTAATGAACTGAGAGACAGGTTTCGATAGCGTCATCGTTAAAAGGAAATTTATTTCGGCGGATCAACTTACTGGAAAAAGAAAACAAATGCTGTTAATTGATAATACGATCAGATATATACCGGTAGCCGAGATTGATGTCAATACACCTTATTACACATGACGTGTTGAAGTGCTAACTTTAGATGATGTTATGTATGACTTGATAATAGGTAAATATCCCAGGTGCAAGAAACGCAGAGAACCATGTCGGTCAAGTAACAATGTCTTGCGCGATCGAAACGGTTAACCAGCAAGATGAATGGTTCGTTACAAATGAAAGTACGCCGTTGTTGGACGATAGAGGAGTTACGCGAGAAAAATTAATCGAGCTCCAATGAGAAAATGAAACGTTAAATAGGTGCAGATTACTAAGAGATATGGAAAATAAGAAAGAGAGATAATCCTACCACGATATAAAGAGAGGGATTCTTTATAAGTTGAAACGAGAAAAAGAAAGCATGAAAAAAAATCGTCGTGCCAAAAAAAAATTGAGAAAAGAGCTTATGTCAACGGCACACGATAGTATCATGGGATGTCAAATGGGAATTAAGAAAACGACCGATAAAGTACTTTTTGAATTCTATTAGCCTGATCAAGATTCTGCCATTCGTGTAATATATGTCAGAAGACTATATCGAAAGTAAAGTTAGCAAAAACACCTTTTGCAAAAGTTTCGCTTATTGAAACCCCGTTTAAGAGAGTCGCAGTAGACCTCGTTGGCCCGATCATACCTTCTTCAGAAGATGGACATAAATACACATCGACACTAGTTGACTGCGCTATAAGATATCGGGAGGCAGTACCACTAAAGAATATCAACACAGAAACCGTAGCAGAAGCCTTAGTGGATATATATGGTAGGCTCGGAATCCCCCACGAAATATTATCGGATTTAGGAACCCAATTTGTATCAAGATGTATGAAAGAGGTCTCCAGACTGTTGAGTATTAAACAGCTGTGAACGAATACGTATCATCCGATCTGCAATTGATTTATGGAGCGTTTCAACGGCACGATGAAGAAGATGCTGAAGAGGCTATGCAGCGAACAATCGAGAAAATGTAATAGATACACAAATCCGTTACTATTTGCATACCACGAAGTACCTCAGGGGAGCATCGGTTTTGCTCCATTTGAAATCTTATATGGTAGGACCGTACGGGGTCCTATGCGAATTATGAAAAAACTATTGGTCAATGAATGTCAGCAGGACGAAGTAACAAACAGCTATCAGTATGTTTTCCAACTGAGGGAAAACTAGAAGAAACGCTAAAGATACCCACAACCGAATTAGAAAAAGCGCAGAATAGGTATAAACACTATTGCGATAGAAGCGCAAAGAATAGAAGATTCGAAATAGGAAACGCGGTCCTAATATTGCTGCCAACAAAGAGCAATAAATTCTTAATGCAGTGGAGGGGACCATATGATGTAGATGGAACAATAGACTAGAATAATTGCAGGGTAAAGATCGGGGAAAAATCGGACGTACAGATTGCGTGTGTTGGGGTTGTAGATTTTGAAGAATGTGAGAAAGAAGAGATTGATTTAGGAAAAGACGCGTTCGTTTTAGAAAATTGTACGCCCAAGTAAAGTATCAGAGACATTGTATTAGGAAAAGAGTTAGAGGTGGATAAGAGGATTGAAATGAAAAAGTTATTGGAACAATACTAGGCAATGTTGACATAGTGCAGCACGAGATAAATTTGACATCAGAAATACCGGTGAAGAGTAAAGCATATCCCATACACTATGCGTTAAGGGAAACCTTAAAGAAAGAGATCGATGACATGTTGAGAATGAATGTAATTAGGGAATCCGATTCACCTTACACGTCACCGATCGTTATGTTGAGGAAGAAAGATGGGACGAATAGGGTGTGTGCAGACTATAGGAAATTGAATCAAAATACTATCTTCGATCCAGAACCTATGACGATACCTGAGATATTCGCTGGGTTTGCGAAGGTTAAATATTTTTCTAAGATCGATCTGAGCAAAGGTTACTGGCAGATTGTGGTAAGAGACCGAAATATTTGCAATACTTCCTTCGTAACTTCCGACTGTCATTACGAATTCTGGAAATTGTCGTTCGGATTGGTGAATGCTGAAGCAACATTAATTCAAGTAGTAAGAAGAATATTGAGAGGAATGAAAAGACGGACAGTTATCTCGACTATATCATCGTTCATACCGAAACGTGGGACGAACATATGGACGAAATGAGGGAACTGCTAATTAGGTTAGCCGACGTCGGCGCTACTCTCAAACCGTCTAAGTGTGAAATAGCTGCTAAGGTTTTGGAACTTTTCGGGCAAATTTTAAAGAATGGAGCGGTCGGTTTACAGGATGATAATATAAAAAAATACGTGATGCCGAAAGGTCATAAACGAAGAAAGGAGTCCGGACATTCTTAGGACTAACCGGATTTTATAGAAATTTTATACCCGACTATTCAACGGTAGCTACACCATTGTCGGATTTAAGGAAAAACAAACAACCAAATAAAGTAGCATGGGGAGTAGCCCAAGAAAAGGCGTTTAACGAATTAAAACGAATGCTGATTAGTAAACCGATACTAAGACTTCCAGATTTGGCGAGATCTTTTATACTCCAAACAGATGCTAGCGACGTGGCTTTAGGTGCAGTCCTGTTACAAGAATATGAGGATGAATTGTTCCCTATAGCGTACGCAAGCAAGAAGTTATCTGCAAGGGAAAGAGCATACTCTACGCTAGAGAAAGTAGGATTGGAGATAATATTTGGAGTTAGGAAATTTGATAATTACTTATACGGGAAGGAGTTTGTTTTGCATACTGATCATCAGCATCTGGCATATATGCAAAAAATAAATACGTCAATGCAAAGGTAATACGATGGGCTTTATTCCTTCAGAAATATAAATTTAAATTGGAGTCTATAAAAGGAATGAAAAACACTGCCGCCGATTATTTGACTAGGATAGGAATGTGAACGACTAACGTTCGGGTTCAAAGAAAAAGCCCGGTTTTACTTCTAAATAGGGGCGTGTATAACGTTAATTAAACAGCCAGTAATGAAATTAAGAACTCCACGAGCGAAGACGGATTTTATCAATTTTGAAATAACTTTACTTAACAATATTTTATTAGTTTAAATATAATTTCGTCCAAGATTGTTTGATGCAAAATAAGAAAATATATTGTTTTGTTAAAACAATATTATTTTATGTAAAGAAATGGTTAAAAGGTGACTGCGCTGATCGATATCTTGAAAATCGTGATATAGTATAAATATAATGTGTTTGCTTCTCACGAGGTTGGTCTCTCTCTCACACATATTTTTTCCGTTCGATGACTTTATGGTGATTTTGATCGTCTGTATATTTGGATGTAAAGATTCTTCATTTACCGTTGAATATTGTGAATAAATAAGCTCTGAAAGCTTGTACGAAGGATAGTTACTCTGATAATTGAGAAAGGTAGACGACCGAAATAACCAATCAGAAGATAAATCATTCAACGTGATTAGGAACTCTTTGCATGCAGGAGGATTAGTTGGAAGTTGATCAGAAAATTTATCATTAAGAGGAACATTCACAATAAACAACCTCATCTGCCTGCATACAAACCGATTTCTATGCAGATTACTATGCACGGAATATAGGAGCAGACCTCTGATTATACGAGTAACATCTTTACGAAACGATAAATGTAATTGTGAATAGTACTTACCAACTGCTGAATAAACAGAAGCTTTTGGCGTTGTCCCAGTTTAAGGAAATATATGAGTTCTATAATGATCATGAAAAAAGCAAAGAAACATACTAGTTATCTATAGACTTCTGGTTTTGATCGAGATTGTGATATTTTGTGAAAAGACAAACAACCTTAGACGAAACAGACTGTATATTTATTTTTATAGTAAACGAACCTCCGGACAATTGTCACGCCTCTATTTATCTGTTTGGTTGGATCCATCTTGTGAATATACTATATAATAATAATATATATACCTATATATATTATATCATTATATAACCTAATATATATATATCATATATATATATATATATAAATATAATATATGGTATACTATATATATATTATTATACTATATATATATACCTATAGCTAGGATATTATATATACGTAAAATAAACTAACCCCAATACATATGTTGATGTTAATGCTCCTCTCGTCTGCGCATACTATGAGCATATATATAATTATTATTATGCTACTGAGTCCTCTATATTACTATAGCTCTATAGTGAGTGTAGTGTGTATATAATCATTATATATTCATATATATGTCCCCCACGCCTATTCGAAATGAGTCCTTTCTCGGTTATCCTGAAGCTTCAAGGTATATGAGTCCTCGCGTCAGATAGCACCGTCCCCGGCTCCGAGCAAAGCCCTCACGCTATCTCAATCTCATACAAATATTAACATCCATAATAACCTATAATCTAATACTAATCTCCTACTCAGCCTCATACTACTATACTTTCCTCGTCTACCGTGACTATAAATATATACTCTAGAATCAACGATATAATCTGATCCTCACCATGTCTAGGAATATTCTCGGTGAGTCACCTATATATATAAGTTATACCCTATATACCGTCTTCCGACCAATACTCACGATCGTCGCACTAAGCCTCTACTCCATTTATATCTGTAAAATAACTCGTTTGCTGTGCCTATATAGATTTCTATATAGATCACGTGAGCCACTTAGTTATGCATTGAGCTATTCTCTCACACATCAGCCGTAATGAGTGAGCGAATCAAACCTACACCCTACGCAGTCTCCAGTGAATACCTACGTGAGTGAGTGAGTGAGTGAGAGAGTGATACAGAATCCGTATATATCTCAACAAAGTCACCCTTTATAATACAGTATTCCTCATACATCATAATAAATATACTATTTATATTATATATATACTCTCTATATATTATATATATTATATATATACCTATATATATATATATATAGTACTATATATATATATATAATATATATACTTATATATATATATACTTATATATATATATATATATAAATATATATATATATATATATTTATATTATATATAACTAATATATATATATATATACTAATAAAGTAATATAATAGTATATCAAATATATTATATTATATATATAGAAAAATATAATATATATATTACTATATAATATATATAGTCTATTATTATTATAATACATATATATTATATAATATATATATAGCTAATATATATATATCAATATACTACTATCTATATATATAATGTAGATATATATACAAATATAATAAAATCCGTAATATATACCGTATATATACCCTATATTATATATATAGTATACTATATTATATAATACATTTTATATATTATAAAATATATATTATATATATATATTTAATAGAGTGAGTGAGGTATTACTTCTTAAAATATATATACCTCACGTGAGAGCGCCCTATATTATATATATATATATATATATTATATATATATAATATATATATTGATATAGTATATATATATATATAACTATACTATACTATACAAAGGTGCGGCACGTAATGAGAAGAGTTACACGTCGTTAATGTTTAATCATTAAACAAAAAAATATAACCGACATTTAATCATTAAAGCGTTTATCGGTTAAAGAATGTAGCGGAAGTTAATCGCGTTAATCGTTAACGTTAACCGTCTTGAAAATATGTAGAATAGTAAATTATTGTTTATTTTCTTTATTATAATAATATCCCTAACATATTAATAATGATATTAAGCTTGTCAGACAAATTAATTAGGCTTGACCTATAGCAGATGCTTTTGGCGCTTGCCGAAGAATACTTCCAAAGCGTGAAATACCTTAATTAATTAATACTCAATACGGATGTTCGTAAAAGAATGTCCCAGTTACAATGCTTTATTATAACAGCATAATATACAATATCCATATCATATCATACATCCAAGTGAAGAGTAAGTTGCATAGTTTCGAATATGCACTTGCGCCAGAACGAATTCCTGATAGGTCGACATACGCGCATGCGCGCATTCAGATGTAGTCTTCTCTAGTGCGTGCGCCACATAGCTGTGACATAGCGGTCCTGAGCGGTAAAGCTTTCTGTGTCCTACAATTTGTTAAGTGTGAATCTGTAATTACGATTCAAC
>JABUQX010106626.1:12500-22500 GCA_015478945.1 Trachelipus rathkii | reverse complement strand
GGTCTCTCGCCTTCCGGGGAACTACGGGTAGGACTAATTCCCCCCCTCCAGGAGGGGAGGGGAACCCCCGTCTTTGGTATTTGGGTGTCGCGGGGAGGGTTCCTCCGCCCCTCCCCTACGGGGGTATGGAAAACGTCCCCCCCCTTGTTCCGTCGGCTCGAGCCCCCTAGTGTGCCGTAATAAAGCAAAATTTAATCGGCGAGATATGCGTGACCGAGTTGCCTCACAGCTCTCTCCTCTCTTACAGATAGTAGACAGATATTGAAGAGAGTGCGTGCGAGTGCGTGTGCGGTCAATCTTCGCTTTACTCATCTACTCTCTCTGAGAGCAATAATTTTTTTTTTTTTTTTTTTTTTTACATTTTCTTATTGTGAATCCTTTACACAGGATTCCAAAATGCTCTCCTTTTCGCTTAGCTATTTAGTTTTTAGAGACAATATTCTCGCTGTGTGTGAGTGTGTGTTTATTTTTTATTTTTTTTATTGTATTATCCTATTTATGTTACACGTTTTCCCAGCTAGACACATATAGAAGCATACCCAAATATACACATGTTCGGTACCTGTAATTAACTGAGTTGGTACTCTATGTATGATACTATCATAAGTTTTTTTATTTTTTAAATGATTTTTTTAAATTTTCTCACACGGCTTAATACCTGTTGGGCCTATTAATATATATAATAAGTATATACTCTCCTACTATATATATAT
The DNA here is from genome assembly GCA_015478945.1 of Trachelipus rathkii. NCBI lineage: Eukaryota > Metazoa > Arthropoda > Malacostraca > Isopoda > Trachelipodidae > Trachelipus > Trachelipus rathkii. The sequence continues at coordinate 21,787 of JABUQX010106626.1, read as the reverse complement.
ATATCTCAAGTGAGTTATGATAATACTATAGTAGTGTATACACTTATATCGTTAAATGTAATATCCCATAACCTTTGAATGGATCAAAATTTCGAGAAAAAGTCAGTGGAGCTTTTTAAACAACTTGGCATAATAGGCTTGAACTTTTTTCCCTTAAAATATTAATTAACGCCTGATTTCGATTTTCTAACTAATTTCTTCATTATTTATTTGTATTAGAGAGTTATAGAGTATATCTCCTGTTAATATTTATCTATAAATAATTCGGGGGTGAGCGACACTACCCCTTCTACTATTTATATTTAATCCAATTCGAAAATGATTGCCATAATTTACGATGATTGCGCGATGCAACGATTGAATTTGAAAACTTTAAGTTAAAGCTAAATTATATTTTTATTTAATTTTAGTATGTTTTTTTTATATATGTTTTTATATATATAATTTTATGTACTATTTCAATAACTCAAAATGTATATACTCCTTGATTCCAATAATATCTTCCCTTTTAAGGTAGCTATCGTAAGTTTATTCAACTATATGCGTTCGACCTTAATTCGGAGACTTGTAATATATATATATATATATATATATAATATTAATATATATTATATATTATATATAATATATTATATATAATATATAATTAATATATAATATAATATATATATATAATATATTAATATAATATTTAATTATATATTAATAATATATTATATATTATATATATATATATTTATAATCAGTGGCGTAGCTAGATGTTTTTACATGAGGTAGGCATAAGATAATATATATATATATATATATATATATTAATATATATATATTATAATATTATAATATATTAATATATATATAATTATTATTAATTTATAATTAATATATTATATATATAATATATGTATATATAATATATATAGATTTATAATTCAGGGTGGCTCGTAGACTAGATTGTATTCACATGTGAGGGTAGGCATAGAATATTAATAGATATATAATATTATTTATGATACTAGCCATATACATATATATAAGTATATATATAATATACCCTAGTGATAATAAGGTAATATACAGTTATATATAGCTATATATATATATATATATTATTATATGTATATTATAACTAATAATATAACTATAATAATACTATAATTATTATTATAATACTCAGTGCGCGTAGCTAGAATGTTATCACAGTGGAGTAGGCACTAAAGGAATAAATAATATATTCTATTATTTATTATATATTAATATTATATAATCAGTAGTATATATGATACATATTATATTAATATTATTATATATTATGTAGAATTTAAAAATATATATAAGTATAATAAATATAATATATATAATATATATGTAATATTTATTAATATATGGTATAACTTAAAATATATATTAGTATATATTATTATATAATTTATAATTTATAAAACTCTATACTAATTAATATTTAATAATTATTATATAATATAGTAAATAAAAAGTGTATATCATAAGGTAGCTTCATATATATATATGTATATATGATATTTGATATCATTATAGAATAATGATACTCATATTATGATAAAGCTGCAGTTACTATCATATGGTTCTTCGCGTATCATATAAGGAAAAGTTGCTCAAATGTATATAGCATAGCTTTATAATATATATTGAGAGAATATATAAAATATAATTATATATTATTTTTTTATCTTTTTTTAATGATCTACTATTATCATATATTATAATAGGGCGTTCGATAAGCCGAACTAGGAGGGGACAGGGTGATATATATATAGTTAGGTTGGCCGAGGAACTCGAATAAGAATCCCCCCCCGGATCGTCCCCCCGGTAGGCCGAGAAACCACCGACTCTCGCTATATGCGTATCATCATTTTTTTATTTGTGGGTTATAACTTACTTTTTCAACTCTCGTCTTTCGTTGATTATATTAGTATTATATAGATATATAATTATATAATAATATATTATTAGTTGTAATTAATATGAAGAGTTAATAGTAAATAAATTTCTAAACAAAGATATTTATATATATATATTTTTATTGACAATCTTATTTCCGTCTCGATCGGCGGTAAGCCGCATCTTCATTTATCAAAAAAACTAAGGTAAATATTTATTACTAATAATCAATATTTTTTAATACTCTATAATAATATTTATTTATATAATTATTTATTTTATAATAATAATAATGTGTTTATATATATATTTTATTTATTATTAATATTTATTTATATTATATATTTGATTTCATATTTTCATGTACTATATGTTTAAATAATAGAATAATAGTTACCAATTTGCTGTATAGTCCAAAATACTAAAATAATAATATATGTAACGTTATTATCATATATTTATGTAAACTAAGTAATGTATTATTAATTAAATTAATCTAAAAATATGCAAGTGAGGGCACAAACAATATCGACGCACGAAGAGTACGTACGAGGGGAGGAGGCTAGCCTCCTCTTTTGTTTATACTAGTTGTTATGGTTTTATACGATATATTCTTTTCAGATGTATCTCGCCTATCGTGCCTAGGGAAAGATATAGGATGTGTATTAGGGAGGGCCAACCTGACATACACATTAGTCGCTCATTTTTAGTTGGTTTTATATTTCTTTTAAAGATTTGTAGATTAATTTTCTTATGGCTACTTACTAAATGAAATTTTTAATTGTATTACTTTTAGTTTTTTCTTATATTGGTTATGTTTCTCAAGAGATAAGATATGCAATGACCATACCTCAGACTTATCACCTTAACTATCAGCTCAACTGATATATATATTATATTAATCATTAATATATATATAATACTTATTAATATATATATGATATATATAATATAATATATTAAATATTAATTAATATATACTATATTATATATTATTATAAATTAATATATTATATATTCATATATATATTTATATATTTAATTTATAATTATATATTATTATATATATATATATTAATATATAATATATATAATATATATAGTAAATAGGTTATATAATATATATATTTTATTAAATATATATTTATTATACAAATTGATAATTTAGTACTGTGCGATAATCCTAACTAAATAAACTAATAATAATAAGATAATAGATTTTATTATATATTATGTTATTATATATATATAATAATAAGTTTAATTTTTATATTGACTCAGCCATATATATATATCTATTTAATGCATGATAAAAAGAATACTTGTATATTGCGAATTGAAGCGGGATGTCATATTTTTTTTTATCTATACTGTTTAAAGTTAAAAATGTTGTGCCTTTGGCAAAACCTATACTTACATACTTGCAAATGTCTTTTAAGATAGGGTTTTTCATTTATTATTATATAAGGTTGTGTATTCCAGAGCTAAAGCTAAGGTTTATTATTAGATTATGTGTTTTTTTTACAAAAGTAGACAGAATAGATAGAAAGAAATTTCATATGCCACTAATATTATTCGCATCCCCCATCCACATAATTCAATCAATATACTCCAATTAAATATAAATGAGATAAATGCAAATCCTTGCTAATATAGAAAAATTTATTACTTACTAAATACGTCATAAATACTAAGGAAGACATAAAGGAATAAGAAGATTGAGTATAAAAACCATTACCACAGTTAATCAAAAAAGACAAACTCAGTTTATTTGTGTTCGTGACTGTAAATTTATTTTATATCATCTATAGAATGTTAGTAGGTTTCTTATAATGTGTTTCGTAACTCTTACAATTATACGTTATTTTATTCTGATGATAAACCCTTATGGGAAAATCTATATTAAAATTATCCTTAAAAATTATAAATGAACATTTTTATATTTGTCATAATATTGTTATTCCTTAGTGTTTCAATGTGTTTTGCTTAAATAGATTTGTGATGCGTAGAGATTATCCCTATATTAATTAAAAATATGTCTCTGTCAAAAAATAAAAATAATTTTTATTTTTATTTTTAAAGCACTAAAATAATATTAATTCTTTAAAAATGATAATAACCCCACATAATTGTAATTAATAGGATATAGATATATATATATATAATATAAATAGTAGATATATATAATACTATTGCTTATGGATTATAAATATAGTATACTATATATATATAGGTAGATATATATAATATATATAATACACATTATATTATTATATAATAGTTCTATAGTAGGTAAAATGAGCTATATATAAAATAAATAATATAATATATATAATAAAAATAATAATATATAATACTATATAAATATAAATATATAAAAAATAAATAAAATAAAATATAGAATATAAATAAATACTAATTATATAAATATATATGTATATTATAATATATATAAATGTATATAATATTAACTATATATATATACTAAATAAATTATAAGTACTATTATATACATGGGAATAAAAAAGGAATAATATATTATATTATTAATATATATATATTTTTTAGAGTATAATATGTAGCATCTACTTAGTAGTATTAAATATATAAAATTATATATATATTTATATTTATTTATATAGTAAATATATATAATATATATTTTGATAATAATAATGTTAATATAATATATATATATAATATATAATAGAATATATAATATAAAAAAATAATAATCAATTAATAAATAATATAGCGTAAGTATCTAGTTTTTTACTAATATAGTTCAAGAAATAAGTATGTTCTCAGTTACAAAAAAGTTTAAATTTAAGTTAAGTCAGTAGTAATATTATTGATTTAAGAGAGGCCTATATGTTGTTAGTAACACTTTTATTGGAGTCACAAATCGTTAAATTGAATTATAAAATGTTGACCAAGGGACTTTTTCTCGTACATAATTCTCAGAAAATAGTTTGCTTTTTTATCTAAAAATGATTAATTCCTCATTAAAAAAAAAAGCATTTAAACATTCCACCCTATAAACTTTTTGTAGAGCTTAGAAATTTTATTTTATCTCGCAACACATAAAAATTTGTTATCAGAAATACATTTACGATATAATAATACTAAGGATAGTAGTCGAGGCCAGTCTTTCGGATACCTTACCGTGGTGAGGAACTTAATATAAGTGTAATAGTGATTAAGTGATACTTAATTCCCTATACTCTCTATCCGTAGGTAGTATAGTGAGTCTATTATCATGGTAAATCCCCCGCGCTTGGTATTTGATAGGTAATATGTCGTATGACTAGTATGAGTAGTGTCTCATCATCAGTCTACCCTCTCATACCATACGTATATTACGGTGTATGGAAAACGTTCACCTCACTACCATGTGTTTCCCCCGATCGGCTATTACGTAAGATCCTCTACCTATTAACTAATATGCTGAGTGTTAAATATAACTATACATATTATATATATTTTTAATAAAACATATTCTATAAATCACTACTGATTTTCATTTTTCAATACCTATCACATTTTACTGTAAAATTTACGGTAATTGGCCTGAAATTTTGAATCGCTGTATATATATATTATACCAACCAATATTACCGTAAAAATAAATAACAGCGTACCGTATATTATTACTAATAAAATGTGTACCGTATTTTTTTACGCTTATATGCTGTATTGTGAAAACGCGTGACCGTATATTATTTATGTAGAAACTCAGTGATGGTTACGTATTTTTTACATAGTAATCATTATATACGTTACTGAAAACGGTAATCCGATATTTTATTAAAAAAAAAGTGTAATCCGTAATTTTTGTACCCGCCGGGCTGGACTCGAGTAACGTGTCTGCACCATACAATAATAACGGATATACAGCCTTTATGTTTGTAATATAATATCGGTCGTGACACGTATTTTATTGTTATCCGCACTAAAGATAACGGATGGTACTTATTTTTTTACTTGCCAGGATTCCAAGCAAGGTACTAGTATCTCATCGTACCTAAATCGTGTTCCTCCTTACCCGATTTTGATCTTAGATAGAGCGCTGGTACCGTAATTTTTGTTTCAGGTTAATTGGTTTTTTTGGCGGCGAATAGAGTATGATGCCGGATTGTGGCTCTTCAACCCAGAAGTTGACCCCTGCTAAGGCATCTTTTAATTTTTATAATTTACTAATAATCGACTGTCCGTGATTGTGATGTTATCAAATTTTAGTATAATTAATTGAGCTAATTTTAACATGTTATAATTGTAGTATGTCCTGAAATAAATAATTAATAATTATAAAATTTTCCTTGCAAGAGTTGCTGATCACGAAAGATCTAAGCCTCTAGCCAGTGTTTTATTCTGATTATTTGTTGATAGACTAAGTTATAATTTATGTGAGGTGAAAAATTTTAATGGTCATTATTTATCATAGAATGATAGGATTAAACCTTAGCTATTGAGTTTTATTCTATTATACAATCACAAGCAGAATAAATTTATTATTAAAGATGCCTGAACAAAACATTTGCGAATATTCTATGAACTTGAATTTAATCTTTCGCTCTTCCGGTGTAGACTATCATATTACATATATCGCGTATACAAAAAGTCTTAAAAATATTCGCGTATTAACGATAGCATAAATAACTAGTATTTTTGAGAATACAAGTTATTTAATTGGTCTTTTTCTTCGTATGTAAGTTAACATCATGAAACACAGATCGTCCTAATTATATGGTAACAAGATTTAAAGAAACTTTTTCGCAAGAAAGTTGGTGACCTTGGACAGTACAAAATGCCGTAGATGGAGACGTAAGATATTTGTAAGCTACGGCGATATGTGAGGGCAGTACGTGAGTAAGGTAGTGATGGGTCAGAGTTATCCGCGTACATTTTTCTTGCTTAAAATATTATTCTCCGTTTTATAATAAATAATATATATATAATATTTTATGTATATATCGTAATATATACTATATAGATTTTAAACTATTTTTCTTTCTGTTTTACAACAATATTATGATATTACTACCAACTTACAAAATTGTGTTGGCGCGAAATCACAAAGAAACCTATATATATATATATATATATATATATATATATATATATATATATATATATATATAGTATATATATATATATATATATATATATAATTTATAATATTATATATATATATTATATCATATATATATAATATATAGGCGATATATATATATATAATAATATATATATAATATACATATATATAATATATAATTATATATATATATATATATATATATATATATATATATATATATATATATATATATATATATAAATATTATATATTATATGCGGTGCTTGACCACTGCGTATATTATGATTTGAGGTATGGTAGTTAATAATGTATAGGCGTAATATGTATAATAATATTAATAAAATCATATTTATTTTATTCAATTCTTTTATATATATACTTATTTATATTTATATATATAGTGTTTTATTTACTTGTTATATTATTATTTAATTCAATTTTTAATTAAATTAAATTTTTTTTTAATATTTATATAAATATTATATTACTTTATTAATAATTTATTATTGTAGTTTAATGGATATTAACTGTATATTAGAATGGTTTATTAATTATTATTTATATTTATTGTTTATTGTTTATATTTTGATCATTGCACGATATTTATTATGTTTTTATTGTTTTTTCTATTTTAATTAATTTTAATTTATTTATGATTTGTAATTTATTTTATATTTAATATTATTTTATTTATTTTATATATTATATTATTATTTATTATATTTATATTTATATTTATTAATTATATTATTATATATAATTTTATTACTTATTTGGATGACGGTTATCAACTACTTATTTATATATTTATTTATATATATTATTATTTTAGAGTTCTTATAATTTATATTTATATTTTTTTAGTTTATAAAATTTCCTTTTTCTATATTAATATTAATTCATAGTAATATTAATATTATTTATTTATATTTATTATTAATGTATATACCTATATATATGATAAACTGCTTTAAGTTATTTTTTAATAAGAATTATTAGATATATAATATTTATTTTGATTATTGATTATAATTATTATACTATCCAGTGGTGAAGAGGCCAAAATATCTCTGATTTTTATTTATGTTGAACCAGAGTTCAATAATCAATATGTGTATTTTACTTATTTCTTTAATTTATGTAATAATCCTGATAAATATAATATAATAAAAAACAATATAAAAAACTAAATATATATAATTTAATATCAATTAATATCATTTAATAATATTAATTTTAATTAAAAATATTGTATTCTAAATTATTAAATATATATATTTAAAATTTTATTCTTTTTAAATATGATAATTGAAATTTACTTTTACTAATAACTCTTATTAATTAAAAATTTTAAATATGATATATTTAAATTTATTTATGTATTTGTAATAAACATTATTAGTATATTTTATTTATTTAGTAAATAATAATATTATTTGTATATTTAATTATATTAAATATACAAATAAATAATAAATAATCGTTTTATTATTCTGACGCTGTTTCTTTAATGTAATATAAAGTAGCAATGAAATTTTTTATTTTAAATTAGTTTAAATAATTACATAAAAATAATTGTTTCCTACCAACTCTCGTAAACGAATTAGGTAGAATTCTTCTTGCTAACAAATAACAAATAAATTAATCCTGTCTATTAAGTAACTAAAGTGGGTGTTTTAAAAATACAGACACCTCTTCTCTATTAATGCAAAATGCATATGGTAAGAAAAAAAAAAAAACCATAAAATAATAAGTTTATGACCTATACTCACACGTAAAAAGATGTAAAAAATAAATAAATATATAAAAATATTTCTAATATAATTTAAATTAAAATAAATAATGTAATATAAAATAAGTATAATATATAATATATATAAATAATAATAAATAAATAATAATAATTAATAAATAATAAATTATAATTATAAATTCACTTATGAAATAACAGCTAAAAATAATAAACCCATAAACAAAGAATAATAAATAAAAGTTAATAAACCCTAAAACAATAAATAATAAACAATAAACAATAAAACAATAAACAATAAACAATAAATAATAAAACAATAAGGTCTAGACGACAGTCTCTTCAAACTACATAATAAATTATAAATGATAAATTTTCTTGATAACAATTATTATTAAAAAATATGTTAATTAATATTCATTATCGCCGTACATTATCCCACCCAACACCGCAGTGGTCAAGGCACCGCATATATATATATATATATAATATTATATATATATCGCCATACCACTATATATA